>APFE031339575.1:398645-414602 GCA_000404065.3 Pinus taeda | reverse complement strand
AACATATAATTACAAAATTCAATTAATAAAATAAAAATGACTTAACTTATAATTCCTTTTATTTCTTTTAATTCCCTTTTATAAATTCATTTATGCATTTTATATGTTTTTCAAAACCATAGTTATATATTTATTTTTATTCATTTTTCTTATTGAATTATTGATTAAACACATATTTGAAGTATATGTTTGATTTTTTCTTCAAGTATATTTCAACGTATATACAAAAGTATCATATAAAATTTTAAATTAAATATATCTTAATCTGTATAATATCTATTATTTTATTATTTAGAACAAGATGTGCATATATTTAAATATTGCACCTTCTTTATCTTATATATATACATATAACAATTTTGTTGATCCATCAAAAATGTATTACTCCATATCATAGTACATTAATTTTCCCTTAATCACACTACACAACATTACATTTTTCCTTTCTAGATTTAGGTTCTAGGATTATACATTGGCTTATCTTTCTTGCCTTTCTTCTTCTGAACATCTATCCAACTTGGGGGATTGTTTTAGACAACCACTTCCTCTCCTTGAGATGTTTCCATTGCCAAGTGTTCATGTAACAATCCCGAGTTAAAAAATTCATGTAATAAAGTTAATAAATGTGAAATAATAACCAAGGGCATGGAACATGTATTCCAAGTTGAATGTTGAGCAAAACACAGTAGTGTGTGTGCTCATTTGGCTTATTATGGCCAAGGAAATTGGAAAAGGAAATGACAAAGGCATTTGAAAAAGTAAGATGCATTATTTTCCATTTTATTTATGAAAATAATGGAAATTAGGTGAAGAGGAAGGTGAAAGGTCACAAGTTGCATGAAAGGAGAAAAATGAAGGAAAATTGAAGAAATTAGACGCCTTATTAATAAAAAGGCTTCTAAGGATCAATTCACAAACTTTTGTTAGTTCAGTGTTGGTGCTCTCTTTGTTTTCTCTCTCTCTCTCTCATACTCTTGGACACTTAGAGTTTTCTTGGAGCACTCTAGCATTGGATCAAGGGAAGCATAAGAAGGAAAAGGAAGTAAAGATCAAACAAGGAAGAGTAGGCTCAATCAACTACAACGAGATTACTTATAGGTATCAAATTACATGTATGATTTCCTTGCTAGTTTTGGCATGCATGGTACATGCATGTCTGTATTTGGTTCTCTTTTTATCATTAACATGGGTTTTTCTAGGTGTGACAGTGGATTTCTGAATAACCATGGTGTGATGAGGTTCTCTCTTACTTGGTTGAGTTGGATTTCCAGATGGTTCCAAAACTGAGTGGGGTGGTCTTAGGGGGAAAAAACAAGGCCTAGGTATTCCTAGACTAGTGAAGGTGGGATTACGGTAAACCCATATTTTGTGTACCTTTGTGCACCTAGCAATCCTCTACTGGTGAATGATGGGATATATGGTAAAGCCTCGAGGTGTATTCCCTCGATTAGGGCTAGGAATCCTCGACTAGTGAATAGCAGGATATACAGTAAATCCCAGAGACTCGACATGGACAAATTCCTCATGGCTTAGGTGGAGAAATCTGAAGGCATCCATGCTGATATAGGCCTAGTGATCCCTGGATAGTGGGATTATGGTAAATCCTGGTAGTGTATGTCTCCTGATTTTTCCTGGCAATCCCTTGGTGGGATTGTGGTAAAGCCTGAGGAAGCCTTGATTGATCATGTTTCGAGTCCCACATTCATGCATGGAATATGGCACAGGGGTGATTGGCTCAAAGAAAGATTTGGTTTAGCCCAACTATGGTTGGGTGGTCCGTGGAAGTCCAAGGATTAGTTAGCTTTTGCATATGTTAATAAGAGTTATTTTCCTCTTGTGTATTATATGTAAATGTGCTTGCTATTATTTGATTGTAATGGTTGTTTTATCATTGCTCTTCTATTGGTTATATGCTAGTTATAAACATGGTTTTATGACAAATTTTAGTTATGGCTCTTATCATGTGTTTGATTAGTCAATGAATGAACAATGAATGTATGACCTAATAGATGATAATGGAGATATTATGAGAGGGCATCATTCCTTCTTGGCGATTCTCAGATAAGTATGAAATCTCTATGCTCAAATGTGTTTATATGACCTGTAAATTACATGTTCAGGATGTGTTTGATAGAATGTTTGTCATAGCTAGGCCTTTTCATATTAGTTCCTTGTTCAATTTTTTCATTAGAGGCCTTGTCATCATGTTATTTATCATTTATGGAAGTTTCATGAAGTTATGGGTAGTGGCCTAAGTCGTGGCCTGAAAAAGTGGCTAAGAATATGGGCTTGTTAGCATTAAACTGCCCGACAAAGGCTATAGTTTCATGGATGCCTTGTTGTGCATGTGAATGGAGGGTTTTAGCTACATGGAGGGCTTATCATCAGTACTACTAGTTCTCTAGATCAATCAAACAACAAGTTGTCTCAGGAGTTGAGCACCTGGAAGGGTTGGTTGGCTCCTGAAGGTGTTGTAGCATCTGAGGAAGGTTGTATTGGTCTTGTCTCATCGGTTTCACTTCCTTAACATTAATTGGGAAGTTGAATCATATATTATTAACTCTTCATCACATGTTTACCCTGGTGGATCGGTTAGTTTGGTGTTGTAGCAGTTACAACCACCCTCCAAAACTTTCCCTTAGCTTAGTTTTGGAGCGTCCTTACCAACCTTTCACAACATGTCTTTCCATGTCAAGACAATCAGCTTCAACTGTTTCATAGAGTCTTTTTAGCTTGTGCATGTAAGTGTGTTTCACCCCCTTCATAAGCTTCTTTCCGGACTTAGTGTCAGTAGTTGGTTGAGAAGCTCCCTCTGGGAATTGCGCGATTCTGTAGGGGAACCATCCTTCCCTCCAGAAATTGCACAAACCCAGCTGGGCTCCAGAATTGCGCAATACCTCCTGAGCGTCTTCCTCCCAAGATTTGTGCAATTCATCCCTGGACAGTTGATCAACCTAGAAATTGCACAATTTTGGGCAGTAGTCACCTATTGCTCCCAGAAATTGTTTAATCCCTCTGGGACAGCCAGCCAAGCAGCTAGCAGAAATTGTGCAAATCTAGCTAGGTAGCCTCTCGGGCTAAAAAATTGTGCAATGCATTCAGAAAGTCTTCCTTGAGACAATTGTGAGGTTTGACCCAAGGAATCCTCTTAGGCTTAAAAATTGCGCAATACTATCAGACATGATTGCTTAAGAAAATTGTGCAGTATGACCCAGGACAGCTGTTCAACCCATAAATTGCGCAATCCTAGGAGACAGTCACTTGTTTCTCCCAGAAATTGCATAATTCCTCTGGGACAAGCATCTCTGTTTAGCCCAGAAACTATGCATATTTTCATCCTAAGCTCGTAGACTGATGCATGTGCCTTCAGGCTGACCGGTTCCCTCCGGGACAGAGCAAAACTGATTTGCATGCATGGATTGCTTCTCCTAAGGCAACATGAGAAGGCATCCCTTGATTTAGAAATCTATTTTTAGCAAATGGAGGTTACATGAAGGAATCATTTTAGAAACCTCCCACCAAGTGTCGCTTTCCTAGATTTGTGGCATGTGCGTCACGACCTTAGTGTTACCAAAACGCCTCAACAGGGCACTGTAGAGCTCATTCCTCACATTGACCTTGCATCTCTAGCATCCTAGATTGCATATAAGAGTCATCGACACATTTAGCTCAACTGTTTTGGGGTAAGCCCGATTTCATGTCTTGCATTGCTTTTATGTCGCTTTTTGTGTTTCGGTTTGTGTGAGTGTTGTTTGCTTGATTTCAGTGAGTGCTTACTATCATTTTCATGTATGTTAGATTTTAGAAGCACTATTTTAGTTTTCATTCGCATCTCATTGCTGTTGCATGCATGACACTGTTTTTCACGGATGATCACTGTTGCGGTGACTCGTTTCACACACATGCATGCTTTCACATTTTCTGAATCCTGCACTTTTTGTTTGCATGAATTATCATTCACTCTTGTTTGCACTCATCTCATCATGCATTCACACTTGTCATGTTTTTAGTCGCCCATCGGCTAGACTAGGCTGCCTTGGCCCAGACCATGCCTTGCCCATTTAGCACTGCACATTTCCAGAAGCAAAGGCTCTTCCTTCCCTCCAGAAATTGTGTAAGTCTAGCTAGGCATTGACTTCCAGGCTTGCATTGTAGAATTCTTGGAGGCAGTGTCACCCTATCTAATCCACAACATCTACTCATCACAACTTGATGCAACACTCTAATGTTTTTGGCCCTCTGCATGATCCATAGCAACACATTATTTCTCACAGCACTCACCAGCTCAACTAGACCACATAGTCCTCTCTTCTCTCTTCTCTTCAACTGCATATAGTTAGCTCTCGGGCTCTTGCTCTCCACAATGCAAAATCAACTCTCAACCTACTTTCTCTGCATAGGCACCTTCGGCCTTTCTCACACAACATCAAAACTTTTGAGGTCTCTTACCTCTGCATAGATACTCTCGTCCTTTTTCTGCAGAACTGGCTCCCTTAGCCTCACACAACAATGCACTCACATAAAGCTCTTTTTACTTATCTCATTAGCAACAATGATGTCTTTCCCCACTTTTCTCATATGATCTCTTGGGTTTTGTTCCTCTACTCCCCACTAATCGATGTTGTCACTCTTGCCTTGTATTCACACTGCTTGAGTATACTTCAGCATGGCTTTTCGATATTGTTATTGCGTTTGACTAGGTCTTTGCCAATGTATTGAACATGAAAATGGCCACTTGACTATTTTCTCCATACTGAGAATTAATTCTTAGTCCACCTTCACACTCTTAGTAAGAACAATCCTTTCAGTGAGAAACTCTCCAATCACTAAGGATGTCCATGCTTAGTGATGGCTTCACATAGCTTGGTTGTACTTGAGAACTCCCTTCTTTTTGGACCAGTGCCCTCTTTTCCTTACCTCAAAGTTTTCTGTAGATCCATTTGACTCCATGAACCAACTTAGTCGATTTGTATTTATTCTTTGGTATCCAACCCATTCATCTACCTAACTCAATGAGACATGCATCAGAGCATATACACGGCTTGTCCCACCTCAAAGGAAACCCAAACAATGATATTTTATAGGCCCCATTAATATTGATACCAAATCCTCTACTTTTGCATTCAATCTCGTAGCTGCCGACCCATATGCCATTAGTTTTGTGTACTATCCTATCAGATAAATTCCAAATTGTTACTCCATAGTGGTACAATGTTCTGATACTCATCAGTCCTTTGGCATTTAACTCCATTTGCATTTTATTTCTCATATGACCGGGCTAGTGTCCATCGGCTTAATGCTATATCAGAGCCCCATTTGTATCATAACTTCAACAAAATTCCAATTCCATCTTGGCTTCTTCTTCTTAGCCCTCACAACATTTCTCATCATAGGATTGAGAGTTGTGACCACCACTTAGCGTTAAGGTGCTAAGGCACTTTTTTCCTACGGGGACCAAAATTCCTTTTCAATTTCTTTCTTCCCTTGGCTCTATGGACTTTCATGACTAACAGCCTACCCAATATCTCAATCCCCTTTATCAGAACTTTTCCAAACTCCAACTGCTCTAGAGTTTCAATGCCTTAATCCTATGATTGTCAATATCTAATGTGACATCATCACTTCCACGTGGTGACTCCTTAGAGGTGACACGTCTCACCTGGTTTTGACCCATTCAACTACCCAATATGGTTAAATATGCTTGCCATGTGTCTTGTCATATGTCACATCATGCTAACGTCAACTGCCACTATAGCTTATCAGAGCCACTCATACATTTCCATGTGTCCTACTAGAGGAGAGAGAACGGGGCCTGTCAACCTTTGGTTTTCAAATGAAATCCTTTGTTAATATTTATCATTATTCCTTGGCACTTCTATATTCTTATCAACACTTAATAGATATTGCAACCTTTTAGAATTTCCTCACTTAATAAGTTCTAATATTTCTATCCTCGACATGTTGATTTTCCAATGTGCTAAAACTCCAACCTTCGATGTGCCTCTCGCACCAATCCGCTGATGTTCCAATCATCGATATACCGATATGCCAATTATGTTGACCTTAGATATTCTAATGTGTTGACCCTCTGATGTTTCGATCTGGCGATTTTTCTTCCTTGTTAAGGATTCTAAAATCTGAACTTCAACAAACCATATCTTTTGATTCAGAGGTCCATTTTTTGACTTTTGCATGTTGTTGGAAAGCTTGTTCAAAGCAATTTACATTTTAGAGGGTCTGATGTAGGCTTTGAAAACTACAAACGTATGCCACTCCTTGCTCCTTGACACTTCTTCTTGTGTTTGGAATCCTAAAATTCCAATCACCATAGTCATCATTTTATGGCTTCTCCAGTCAGATTTATACTTTGATGATTCTCTACATGAAGCTTGCAGTTCCCATGTGATTCGTTCCTCACCAACACTGTGATAATAATTTTCTAGCATCTTTTGTAAGCCTACTACTGTGATGATTTTATACAAGAAGCCTATAACTACGATGGAGTTCCATCTATCCCATCACTTTAATCATCATTTTATGGCTTCTTCAGTAAGCTTGCTACTATGATGATTCTCTAGAGAGCACTGTAGAAACCATCGGATTTTTCCTCTGACATTGCTGCCAACATCTGTTACAACAAGTATCCATGCTAGTCTGGTTCTCATCAATGCCAACACTTATGCCAATAATTAGGCAATGCCAACTTCCCAACACATCTCCCCAACATTATTGTTGACATTAATGCCAATATACTTGGAAATATCTTCACTAGGCCACTGGCCATCCCAACAATGCCAATTTTCCAACAATCCCCCCCTTTGGAATTAATGACAACACATCATTCTTATCTTCACTTTGATGGACAAACCTCATGCTTCTTCCACACATCTTATTGCATGAGACACCAATGGCCTTAAGTGGCCTTCTCTCTTCTACATAAGACATCACATCTTCTTCACAAATTCTCTTTCCCTTTGACATCAATGGAAAGAGGCTACAATGATGCCTTTTTCTCCTCATGCAATCACTGGTTGTGAAGACCGAAGTCTAGTTGTGCATTCTATTCTTTAGACATCTCTTCAAGAACTTATCGTTGGTGTTGCTCCATAAACTGGGCATATGTGATATGCTCCCCCTAAACATATATTGTCACTACTACTTCCGAGACTGGTCTTACATCATTTGAGCATCTCCACTCCTCCCCTTGAGATCATACTTCTATACTAGGGAATGCTAATCAATTAATACCAATTGTACCAAAAGAAGTCATACACATTGGATATATTACGAGGCAAACTCCAAAATCTTCTTTCTGAAAAAGAAATGCCCAAATGCACACAAGGTTACTCCAAATGAGCCCAAACTATCAATTCCTATTAGCGATGCTAATTGAAAGATTAAGGACATTGAAGTCTTACACCGAATGTGTTTCATGAACACAAGACTTCTAGGCATAAGCAAACTCACAACTTAAATGAAATAAGGGTATTTCACCCAAGATGCAAACCTTTCATTTGTTAAACAATCTTCCTTTTCTCAGGCTACTAATTGTTTCCTACTACTGCTTATCCAAGAATCTCCCCCTGAGCCAATGTTCTTTGATCTCTTGCATCTGCTTTCTTGCCTTAGCGTGGGGATTGATCCCATGGACCTGACTTGATTGTGAAATTCTTATCATTCCACTCTTCCACTACTCCCCATTTCTTTCTTCTCACAACACAAGATATTTTTGTGTACTCTCCATGAAATCATATCGCTACACTCCTCCTCTACCTTTCAATGATGATACATTCAAAACAAATCAATTTATTCTTGTAATCAGCAAGATAGCATGACCATACCTTGATCATTCAAATGCTCTTTTCTTTTCATTCTTTTTGCCTCCTACATCTAAGTTACTCGACCTCCCTTGAGGCCCTTCTCTTGCTTTATTGAATAGAAACAAAGAATATACTCCCCTTGAGCAGATCATCCTCCTTCCTACAGGATTTCAATGGTCGAGTCCTGATGGAAGCATTTCTCTCCAGCTTCTTCTTTTCCCATTTTTGATATTTTTCTCTATTGCACATGGGTAGATGGAACTTCTCTTTCACCTACTCTTTCTTCACCCAAATCCTCTTGATGCCTTTTTGCATTTCAAAGATATCCATCACACGGGTAAGAGGATCATTCTTTTGATTTCTTCCTCCTATTTTGATACAGAATATTCTAAGAAGTATTCCATTTCTTTTATCTATAGCGTGCTTTATTGTGCTTAATATTGTCACAACAACAGTGTTCGGTTTGGCTTCAGAATGGGGTAGAAGAGTTACTCTTTTTGACAACATTCTTTCCAAAAAAATTATCATGGACATGTCATGCCTTCTCCTAGCCTCTTTATGCATTCTTGGGTTATTTCTACCCAACACATCTTGTTTCCTTGCATGCCATCTACAGTCTATGGCTTTATGTACAAAATTATTGTAAGAAAAACAATACCCATAAAAAGGATTTTCATGATAGAGATTACCTTTTCTTTGAATGCTTTCTCTCTGAGGAGGAAAGGACATCTGCTATATCTTCACGTACCTTCCATGAAAGCTTTCATTTCTATCATGCACTCTTTCTTGCAGTTGCCTAGACCTCTTTTGTTGCACTACCGACTACTACTTCTTAGAATTTTGTTGTTGCCTTTCCTTCCTTCATTGTTGATACTTTCCATGCCGTTGTTGCTATCCAACAACATTTCTTTCTTTATTTTTGTTGGAATCTTGAACTCCCTTTACATGGGAATTTGACCCTTCAGCCTTCACGATATTTGAGCTTGCTTTTTCCTTGAAATCCTAACCAACCTTGATGAGCGGGGATCCTTACATAACAAAGACTCTCACATAAGGCCTTTGTGCTCCCCTCAAGCTTTTGATATTGGGACAACTCTATTTTTTACTTTTCTAAGTCATGTCTTAGTGAGACTACCTCATTTTGTAGTCTCCCATAGTAAGCTTCCTTCTCACCCAACTGATTGGATAACTTTCCATTCAGTCTGCTAGCCTATTCTTGTTGAGAATTTAGTTAAACCATTGTTCTTCTAAAATTCTCATTCTTGAGCTTCTATATTTTCAATTTCTCTTTTCGCTAGATATTTTCCTCTAATAGGTCCTTGATCTCCTTTACAACTGAGATCAACCTTTTCGTAAAAATGATCTTTTCATCTAAATCCTTTTATTCACTATCAGAAGTTCTAGCTGAGTTACAATAGAGATCTAAAGCCATCTCTATGTGCATGGAGTCTTCCACGGGTCTAAGCGTTATCCCTTATTCATCACCACCTGGGGTATTCTTGTTCTCTCTTATGGATGAACACACTAGAAATCTCTCTTCTTCCTCTGAGAATTCCTCATTTTCTGTTGCTATTAAAGTGGGTTTATCTTCATTACAATTACTAGATGCATGACTATCCCTATCTTTAAGTGATACAAATGAACGTCTAGATAATGAAGGACCTATCTCTTTGCATTTATCACACAACAATAGCTTACCTTATTAGAAGCATGATCTCCCTTCTAGGACTTCTTCATCATCAACACAGGTGTGATGAGCAGCAACTTCTACATGTTTTGACGCATTACTAGAGCAACAAGGTTCTTCATCCTTCTCTTGAGCAACATGGTTATCTCCTTCATACATACATTGCAGTCTGTCCAACGCTTCCTTTGCTGACTCATAATGTCTCACTTTATCAACATCTGGCTTAGATAGCCCTTTCATGATAATATTTTGGGCTTCTTCATTCTTCTCATTATTTTCTCCATTCAATACTGAGAGCCACATATCAACATCCGAGGCCATTAAATAGGCTACCATTATAACATTCCAGAGTTCATAGTCTAATCCATTTAAAAATGGAACTCTTGTTGTTAGTGAAACTTGATTATCCATTATTTCCCTTTGATCTACCTTCTAGCGATTGAGCTATTACTGAAGGAACTTGGCTCTCATACCAACTATTGGAAACAATGTTAATACTGCGAGGGGGTGAATCAATATTAAGGATAATTTTTAACTCTTTATGCCGATTTACTTTTCTTATTCAAACTTAGCAATCATCCACATAATCAACATGAACATATAATATGGCAGCAATGTCAAATCAATATACAAGAACACACCATAAACATCATAGACACGAGACACAGGGCTTTACATGGAAACCCTTTCGAGAAAAATCCACCAAATATGTTTGTCATTATGGATGTAAAATAAGAACACCTGCTCTATTACATCAACCTGTTTTGTGAGCCACCACTCACAGGAAGCACCAACTCCCTTTGATTGTTTGCTAACACCCACTAGAAGGAAGCACCAACTTCCTCCTTTTGTAGACACATGTTCAACTTACCAGAAGCAACATGTGAAGCACCAACTTGAATCTCCTTGGATTTATGCAACCACTGACTTGCAGGAAGCACTGAGGCCCAAGCCTTCTCAAGCACCCGCTAGAGATGGAAGCACCAACTTCTTATATTTAGGCTCCAACCCACACTCAAATAAGAACTGAATGTTCTCTGTAATTGGTAGCCAATCCGCCTAATCTCAAATTTGTTCTTTTCTCACTCTGCTCACTCTACAATGACAGCCTATTCTGATCAGTAACAATCTCTCATCACATCTCCACGCATCACTCTAATGTTCTTGTCCGTCTGCATGATCCGCAAAAGCATGTTGTTTCTCACATAACTGACTAGCTCAATTAGGCCACATAGGCCTCTCTGCTATCTTCTCTCTAACTACATATAATTAGCTCTTCGCCTCTTGCTCTCCACAACGCACACACAACTCTCAGACTACTTTCTATGTACATGCACCTTTGGCCTTTCTCACACAATAGCACAACTTTCAGTGTCTCTTACCTCTCCATAGACACTTTCATCCTTTCTCTACAGAACTAGCTCCCTTAGCCTCACACAATAGTGCACTCACACAAAACTCTTTTTACTTAGCTCATTAGAAACAATTCTTCTTTCTGCTTTGCTCATCTGAGCTCCTATGTTTTGTTCCTCTACTGCCCACTAATCGATATTGTCACTCCTATCATGTATTCACACTTCCCGAGTGTACTTCAGCATGGATTTTCCATATTGTTGTTGTGTTTGACTAGGTTTCTTCCAATGTGTTAAACATGAGAATGGCCTCTTGACTATTTTCTCCATACTAAGAATTAATTCTTAGTCCACCTGCACACTCTAACTAAGAATAGTCCTTTTTGTGAACAACTCTCCTAACACTGAGGCTCTCCATTCTTAATCATAGCTTCACACAACTTGGC
Source organism: Pinus taeda (assembly GCA_000404065.3). Taxonomy (NCBI): domain Eukaryota; kingdom Viridiplantae; phylum Streptophyta; class Pinopsida; order Pinales; family Pinaceae; genus Pinus; species Pinus taeda. The sequence continues at coordinate 403,297 of APFE031339575.1, read as the reverse complement.
TATACTTCAGAACTAGCTTATTTGTGGACCATTATCCTTGTTTCCTTGTCTCAGAGTTTTCTTCATATGCATTTTACTCCATGAACCAACTTCACCGATATGAATTTTTTCTTCAGTAGCTGACCTACTCATCTACTTAACTGACTTAGATGTGGATCGGAACATAGAGATGGCTTGTCTCACTTCAAACAAGACTCAACACTCTTTCCTGAAGATCATGGTCCTTGTTGCCTTAAGCCAACGATCTTTGACAGTTTCCATTAATCCTGAGATAAACTCCTCTATTTCAGCATTCAATCTCATAGCTCCTAACCCATACACCTTTAATTCTCTATTGAAGAAATTCCACATTCTTACTCCACAGTGTTATAATGTTTCGATACTCCTCAAACCTTTGGCATTTAGCTCCCTTGGAATTTTCTTTCTCACATGACCGAGCCAATGTCCATTAGCTTAATGTAATAACAGTGCCCCCTTTGTATCGGACCTTCAGCGAACTTCCAATTCCATCTTGGCTCCTTCTTCTTAGCCCTCACAACATTTCTCATCATAGGACTAAGAGTTGTGACTACCACTTAGAATTAAGGTGCTAAGGCACTTTGTTCCTACTGGGGCAAAACTTACTTTGAAATTGCCTTGTGCCCTTGGCTCTATGGACTTTCATGACCAAGAGCCTACCCAATATCGGAAGTCCCCTTTATCATAACTTTTCCAAAGTTCAACTACTCTAGAGTTCTGATACCTTAATCAGCCAATTCCTGAGCTTCGATGTGACATCATAACTTCCACATGGAGACTCCTTAGAGGTGATGCGCGTCACCCAGTTCTAGTCCATTAGAATACCAAATATGGTTAAATATGTCTGCCATGTGTCTTGCAATACTATCAAGTCATGCTGATGTCAATTGCCACTATAGCTTATTAGATTCATTCATATGCTGCCATGTGTACTGCCAGAGGTGAGAGATGAGGGTCCGTCAAAATTTGGTTTTGCAACTAAATCATTTATTAATATTTATAAACATCCCTCTATGCTAATATAGGCTTATCAATACTTAACAGATATCACAACTTTTCAAAATTTCCTCACTTAAGAAGTTTTGATATTCTGATCCCCTACATGTTGATGTTCCGATGTGCTAAGGCTCCAACATTTGATGTGCCTTTTGCACCAATATGTCGATATCCTGATTATGCTGACCTCCGATATTATGATGTTTCGATCTGTTGATTTTTCTTCCTTTTTAAGGCTTCTCAAACCTGAATTTTAGCAGATCATATCTTTTGATTCATGGGCCATTTTCTAACTTCCACATATTGTTTGAAAGCTTGTATAGAGCACTTTCGAATGTAGATGGTCTGATGTAGGCTTTGAGTCCTTCTACTGCTCAGAAGAAGACTGCAAACTTTTTCCACTCTTTTCTCCTTAACAGTTCTTATGTCTGGAATCTTTAACTTCCAATCACCATAGCCATCACTTTATGGATTCTCCAGTAAGCCTACTACTATGATGATTCTCTACATGAAGCCTATATTTCCCATGGGATTCAATCCTTACCAACACTGTGATCATTATTTTTTTGCTTCTTCAGTAAGCCTGCTAGTGTGATGATTTTCTATAAGCAGCCTGCAGCTACCATGGATTTCCATCTGAACCATCACTGTAATCATCACTTTTTGGCTACTTCAATAAGCCTACTACCGTGATGAATCTCTATAGAGAACTATAGAAACTATGGGGCTTATCCTTGACCGTCACTACCAACATATGATACGACAAGTATCCATGCTAGTATGGTTCTCATCAATGCCAACACTTTTGCCAATAGTTAAGCAATGCCAACTACCCAACACATATCCCGAGCATGAGTGTTGATATTAGTGCCAACACACTTGTAGATATATTCACTAGGTCACTGGCCAACCTGACAATGCCAACTATCCAACACTTTTCATTTCGATAAATCAGAATTTTAAATTCACAAGCATTTGTGGCTAAAAAATCTGCAATTCCATTCTCTTCTCTTGATACCAATGAAATATCGTGTTGAGAAAAGAAGTTAGAAAATAAATCCCAAGCTTCATTTCTATAGGCTCTCATTCTCAGATGCTTAGTTTGATAGTTACCCTTGACTTGGTTCACAATTATCTTTGAGTCTCCAAAAATGTGTATTTTCTATGCCTTTTCCTCTCTTAATAGATTTAACCCAATAATCAGAGATTCATACTCTGCTACGTTATTTGTATAGTCAAGATGCAGTTTAAATGAATGTAATTGACTTGTAAAATCTGTTGGAGCAATCCACACTCCTGATCCAGAACCTTTCTCATAGGTGGAGCCATCAAAATGTAATTTCCAAACTTGATCTGAAAATTTCTGAACCTATTCTTTCTAAATATTAGTTTCATTTTTTGTTGATGTTTCTCCCTCAAAACAACAATCATTGAATAAAATTTGTTATCCTGGCTTCATGTCTACTGCATAGATGAATGATTATCTAGCTAGGTTCTACTTCTCACCATATAACTCATTTGAAACTCTCGGTATAATATTTTCATTTCACCAAACAATGATATAGAAGCATCGATCATGTCCATATGTAAAGTTCCTCCCAATCTCGTTGCCCAATATTAGGATAACAACATGCCAACTATTGCTGGAATGTCTACTACTACTATATCCATCAATACACGCTTAGAAGGAATTTGAGATAAGGTGACAACTAAATCCTTTACCAGTGTTTTACCTTTCTAGAATCAAAGGAGAAGAAATCTTTGTAGGGTCTAGTAACGTGGAGCCCTAGATGGTCCATGACTGAGTTAGGCATGAGGTTATGTGAAGCTCCGGAGCCTAAATGGCGTTGTGAAGAAGCATATAATGTACATTTAGACTTACATAAAATGGACGTACATCATAGTTTGAACTAGTGACATCTGGGCCCAAGACAAATTCAGGAGCATCATCACCTAAGTTTAAAGAATCTTGTGAATTTATGTTGACTTTATCAATTTCTTAATTTTAATCATAGTAGAAATTATTTTCCTTTATTTCTCATTTCTTAAAATTTTAGCAAAAGGAATGGACACTTTAAACTTACTAATTTCAGACTCCAGATTAAAAGTTGATTGTGATTTTTCTGCATCTTTGGCCTCCTTTCTTCCTTCTTCTATCTTTTTCAAATCGTTCTTCTTTGGCTCCTCTACTTTCTTCAAAATACCTTTCCTAGGTTCAACTTGTTCTTCAATTTTTGTTCAATTGTTGTCCTTTCTGGCGGAGCTTTGATAGGGACATTCCAATTTTTGAGGTTGTATTATCTAAAAAATTTCCACCACATTATTATACCCCTACTGATAAACAACCAAATCATAGTGAAGAATGCTATCTCTTTCTCTTGAGTGTCCAACAAAAATGTCATGTTCTTCTTTGCTAGAAAATACTTCGGTTTCATTACCATCGAAACACCCAATCTGACGATATTCTTCATGAATAGTATCATCATCAACAAAATATTATGGAAAAGGAGGTCAAACAACAAGTCATTGTTCTTTAGGACCTTTCCTCTCTTTAGAATGATTTTGAGCAGCTCGGGGTCTCCTGAAATTCAGATTTTTGCCTTCAGCATCACATCAAATTTCAAGTTAGGAGATGAAGATGAGTCTTATTTGAAACCTATTGTTTTGTAGAATTTGGTATCTACAGATAAATACTAATTCCCTAGATAAGTAGCCATACCCAAAAACAACAGTTTAAAGTGTTTTAGTCTTTTCCTATAAGCAATAGATAAGATGAGAAGATGAGAAGACCTACTTGTAGTTCCTCTTTCCTCTCATCTCATTTGTATCACCCCTTTGCTCCTTCCCACACTTAATACGCTTGAGAAGTACCTATAAACACAATAGAAAACAAAGAATCGATCAAAGAAAAAAATCTATTGAATATAAGTGAATGGAATGAGATACAATTCACACATATAAGGATTATAAAACAATACAAACATATGGGAGAAAGGTTCAAACACTTTATTGAATAGAAGAAGGAATTACAACCCTTCACATCTGATTCAAATCCATTCCTCCAACTTGGATCCCATCCACATCACATCAAAAGCATGACAAACTCGTAGCATTAAAATACTTGCTTCAAAGCCAAAAATCTCATAGCAGCATTATCTCCTCACACTTCATCATAATCCAACCCCTGATCACTTAGATGAGTGGTCAATTTATAGGGAGATGGAGGTTCTGTCATAAATGGTGGCATTGAATGGCCTTCCATACTTAGAATTAGTTCCATGGAGAAAGGGATGAGAGGATAGGATGCATATTAACTCATTCCTCATCCATTTTTGAGCTCATAGGAGTTGATAAGTGAGGGAACCTTCTAGATGACTCCAAAAGATAAGAATATTCCCCAAAACTTATGTGAATTTTGCTCAAACTTGCTCAACACAGGTGAAAGGAAGCCTAAGTGCTCTAGAGAGCACCCTGGCATGGACTTAACTTCTCTATAGCACACCCTTACATGGACCTACCTGCGTTGGTCCCTCTAGAGGGTATTTCTAGATATCTTCAATTCATGAAATTGTCTGCGAAGGAGGCATTCAAAGCGGTGACTTGTTTAGGGCATGTAGTAATTGAAATTAGGGTTTGAT
>APFE031339575.1:387760-398336 GCA_000404065.3 Pinus taeda | reverse complement strand
TAAACTTTCATTACATGTATAAATACAATCGTTTACATATATAGACCCATGATTGGAATGACTATCAATATAAATCCATTGTACATATGATTTAGTACTCCTAAAATCGCAGCTCGGATGGATGAAACTAGATCTGGGGTCTCGTTCAATTGTTCGCTCAAGTACAAGTCTCACCATGTGAATATGTTATCTGAAGTCAAACATGGGAAGACACCATCTGATTACTAGCCAATGATGTAAGCTATTAACAGATGCGAGAAAAATCACTGGTAATGATAATGATCCTCCACGTACTGTAGTACATTATGCATGGTGCGAATGGATTATTTGATGTTGAACACCATACAAAGTCTTTCGGTCGAAGGCCATTGATGTCAACCTATCACGGAAGCGAGAAACCTGCCATTGATGCATGCAAGCCTCAAGGTGCTGGAAGGGTGTTTCTAAGTCAACTTCTTGGATAATGTGCTGATGTGGACAAGAAGCGACTCGTCACAGGAGGGCCTTGATGTATCCCACAGCAATGACACAAAATGAGTGTAGTGATTTTAGAGATGGAATTTGACTGATGACACAAGGTTTAGGAATGGCAGTCATGAAAATGAAGGTTTATGGTATTGCAAAGGATGAATTTTAAGTGAATGACTTCTCTTGAACATATCGGTGACACTGAATGAATTGGCAGCATTGACCCAAAACCAAAGTAATGGATGGTGTGATAAACCATAGGTATGATAACCATAAAATAGATAACCCAACCCAAATAGTCTGAATGAATTGGCAGCATTGACCCAAAACCAAAAGTTATGGATGGTGTGATAGACCATAGGGATGATAAGAATCAAGTAGATAACCCAACCCAAATAATCACGAAGATGAAGTGAAAGTGTCATGTTCAAGAGCAACCTACTACCATAAAGTGGTTTTCCCCTTTTTCCCATTTTGCCCAGTCATTGCTGACTAGTAACTCTTTATTTTTATCAAGCTTGAGGAGTATAACATATGCTTGTTGTATAATTCCACGCTTTAGGTGAATCCATTGCTATGTGATGTTTTAATGAGTCTAGTGAAGGTGAAACTCAGTCTTGTCTAGATGGACAAGTTTGTCGCTATTTGATGTTTTAACAAGTTTAAAGAGAAAGATAACTCGATCATTTTCATGTTTAGAGAGTTTGAAAAGGGACAAAAAAGAAAAATACACAAGTTACTTTTAGTAAATTAATCTCTTAGGCCCGAAAAAGTGTAAAACAATATAAGAGAGATTTCGTTTCCAATATGTTAACGAGCTGGAAAGGAGAAGCACTTGACAATCTTTTCATATTTCAAGAGTTTGAAAAGAGCTTAAAGAGGAATCCACTTTGAGGAATGAGTGGTGTCCAGGATAGCAACTAGTTCTAGTGATGTTGGAACTTCTCAAAACATGTTGATTTATGTCGAGAGGTTGCCTAATAAGACCACTCATTACAACTGTTCCTCAAAAAGGGTAAAACAACCAAGTGAGAGTGTATGATTAGCCGAGCAGATAGTGACAATGGAAGGAGAAAAACCAAGGCTTATCTGATGGAAGAGGCTGATAGAATGCCAATCACGAGGGTTAAAATAGAAATGTGTTCATTTTTAGACAAGCTTGAACCATATGGAACTATGCTTGGATTCAGTTTCATTTTTACACAAGCTTAGAACGAATAACTATGCTTGAATTCAGTTTCATGTTTACACAAGCTTGAAATGAAAAACTATGCTTGGAATCTCTCCCTAGCATGATGAAAGGGAGAGTCTCCTGTAACCAGATGGAATTCGCTGCGGTGAAGCAAGGCGATTATCTAACACCTTTTTGGCTTCGTCTAGATAGGGACAAAGGTGGATGGTGTGATTCCCTACACATAAACTATAGGGAAATTGAACTTTATCACTAGGTGCATGCCCCCCAAGCTTAATTACATTCACCTAAGTAGACTACTCGTGGCTATCAGGTGGATGGAATGAAGGTTCGTTTACGATATCAAGTGAAATACTCAATTGGCATTTTACGATTTCTAATCAAAGACTCGACTTGGAACTTTACTTCAAGGGACCTTGTTTCATTTTTTAATGAGCTTGCCATAAGACAAGGAACTCTGCTCACATTCCTTGTTTCATTTTTTAACAAGCTTGACACAAGACAAGGAATTATGCTCATACTGCTTGTTTCATTTTTTAACGAGCTTGACATAAGACAAGGAACTATGCTCATAGGAGCTGTTTCATATTCTAATGAGGTTGACACAGTAAAATAACTATCTACATATCCTTGGTTTCATTTTTTAATGAGGTTGACATCAGACAAGGAATTATCCTCATTAACTTGTTTCATTTTTTAAAGAGGTTCACACAGTAAAATAACCATCCTTATGTTCCTTGTTCACGACTCATAAGAGGTCATGACTTGCAAGAGGTTATTATCTGATGGGAGAACAATTCTTTGGAAGGAGAGATCTTGTTCTAATGCCCCCAGTACATAATGTACAACATCATGGAATTGATCGTTTGTTGATGTAGACATGTAATGGGTTGCGACATAATTAACCCGTGGCTTGGATGATACCATTGGTATAAAAGGACCATTTAGGGAAGATGGTTGACTAGAAGCCATATTTGGACCGGGAAATGAAAGTTGTTCAATGGTGACAATTTTGCCTTCATAAGGGAAACAAATCACTCAAAAGAGTGTTGAAACAATAGCTCCCATGTCATAAACATAGTCGCGCCCAAGAAGTAAATTGTAATCTAAAGGGTCTGGGACTGCCATCACATTCAGATAAATAATTTTTCCTCCCAAAGTAATAGGTAACTAAGGGAGAATCCCTAATGGTTGATTGGTTCCTCTGTTAAAAGACAACATATTTTGGGTAACAGGTAGAATCAACGGTGAATTGAGTGCTTGCCAAGAAGTTGAAGAAAGAATACTCATAGATGCACCTTCATCTATAATAGTGCTAGATACAACCATATTACAAACTTGTGCTATGATCTGGAAATGCACATAAGAAGGAAGATGGAATCCTGCTAGTCGATTCCAATCAAAGGAGGTGACCATACTACTTGGAGGGGGTACTGAAAGAACAAGAGAATTATCCCCTTGAGTTACTAGAACGGGAGGATTTTCCTCTTGTCTTGATGGAATAGGAGGGTTTCCTCCAAGCTCATTCGAATCTGAAGAAACAAAAAAAACTTGAGTGGTATCGTATTCACTCTCATCGGGAAAGGTACGATTAACTGAAGGTGAAATTGGTTCAACTATTACCTCAACTTGTTGATTTTGGTCGGGTATAGACTCATAGGATTCACTTTTAGAGAGAGTGGGTTTGACCGACAATTGATTTGAGTCAGTCAATTCATCAACTAATGAATGATTAAGGGAGAGTCTCCTGTAACCATATGGAAGCCGCTACGGTGAAGCAGGATGGTTATCCAACACCTTCTTGGCTTCATCTAGATAGGGACAAAGGTGAATGGGGTGATTCCCTTCACATAACCTACAGGGAAACTTAACTTTATCCTTTTTCCCATGAACTTTACTACCACTAGTTGATGGTGTGTCACCAGCATGATCTCGAGAAGTTTATGAAATGGGATGTTGTGGATGAGAAGACCATTCTTCTAAGATCTAAGGAATATCGGGACAATTTCGAAGAAGATGGTCTCCCACACAAAGTTTGCATGGATATCGAACTTTGTGAGGCTTGATGGATGGTTTCTCATCACATGTTGCATTCAAAGCAATGGTTGCTTGGTTGCCCCTTTGTTGAATTTGCTTCTTCTTATTTTTCTTCCCTTTCTTATTCTTCCTAGCCACCTGGTTACTAGTACCAATACTTTCACTAGACGAACAAGAATAAGGGGAGGAAGAAACAACCGAGGAAGAAGGCAAAGCGTCAAATTTAGGATCAACTAGAGGTTGATTTTGTCTAGTTGGAGGAGTAATAGATTGTGGAGAAATCACGACATTTTGAACCAAGGAGGTTAAAAACAAGCATACTAGTAAGCCAATGGTAAATCCTGGTAGGGATAATGTAGCCATATAAGGAGCATCAATATTTCCGAAAAGAGGAAAAGGACTAGGATTCCCATCAAAAGGAATTCCTTGATCGGTGGACTCCGGATTTGTTGCCATATGTTTCAACCTAAGATCAACTAAGGAGTGAATGTGTAGGATGTTATCCATGGTTAATTAATTTTATTTTAATCAAAGTAACATAACAAAAAAATAGAGGGATAATCTGGGAAAAAGGTTCACTAAGAAATTGTGAACTGTAGAATACCTCCCGGCGAATTGAGAAGTACGGGCAGGCAATCTCCCCGAATGCTGTGTTCGGTGTGTCACGGTGTACAAGGTGGCTAACTCGGTCACCTAAGGATGGATAGAAACCTATTTTTGTCCTCCCATATATACCCGAAAGTACATGGAGGCCCAATCTATATAAGCATTGTCTAATGCAAAACTACACAGTGAGAGCATTCCCATATACTTTACGTACTCTAACACCGCCCTATATACCTGAAGGTACGTGGCTGAGCTACGATATACTCACATATGTGGAATGAGGTATCATAATCGAGATGTATTGTAGACAAGTTAGCGACAACTACTTTATTTTACGACGCCAAAACACGTCTCTAGCCTAGAACCACTAAATGTTTTTCGTTAGGTGACAATGATCCATCAGGTAAATTCAGATAAATTTTAAGTTGATCTTATTTATAATTTTCCTTTCAAGGTTCACCACTTGATATATGTTTGCAATTCCTAAAATGCAACTAATATGATAAGCATTCTTCTCATTCAATTGAACAATGAAAACCTTAGCTCGTAGGGATAGAGCAATCAGATCTTTGACAAAGAGCAAAGAGCACATTTAATGCAATTTCCCTAGCTCTTCCTTCCAAGCATTCACAAACTACAATATGAACGATGCAATTTTTTCTTTTCGATTTCCTTAATGTGAATATGAACAAAAGGAAATATGCACATACAATCAATCAGTCTTTCATAATAACGAAGACTTTTACGACAATTCTATTTTGAAGGAAAATAAGACTTCACAACACTTTCTTTCGAACGAAGATTAATAAACTATATTCTAACTTTGATTATAGATTGATAATGAAACATAAAGCATTTAAGAAGCATTAATCAATCAAATCAAAGTAGGGCTAGACAAGGAGATAGAAACTTGTTCTCTGAGACATAACATTCATTGATCAATCAATGAACAAACAAGCAAAGAATAATTGGCAAAAACACTTTCCAAAGGTGGGAAACTAACCCTAGGAGGATCAGTGCAACCCTGAATGGGAGACAGTGCGCTTCAGAGCACTGTTCCTAAGCCAGGGGTGCTCTGCAACACACTGTGTCCCTCACAAGCTTGCACTGGTGATAGTGAGCCATTTCAAAAGGCAATTTGACACAGTTTTGACCAAATTTTCAATGCAAAAGAGCTGAATTACAATCAATGAACACAAGTAAGGCCTGCAAGGATTTCCTAGGAAGTGGATAAACTACTAGGAAAGAGGATCTTCCCCAGCGGAGTCACCAATTTTTTTTGGAGAATTTGGTATCTAGGGATAAATACTAATTCTCTAAATAAGTAACGATATGTAGAAGAACAATTTAAAGTGTTTTAGTCTTTTCCTATAAGAAATAGATAAAATGAGAAGACTTACTTGTAGCTCTGCTTTCCTCTCATCTCCTTTGTATCAATCCTGTCGTTCCTTCCCATACTTAATATGCTTGAGAAGTACCTGTAAACACAACAAAAAACAAAGAATCAATCAAAGGAAAAGATCTATTGAATATAAGTGAATGGAACCAGATACAATTCACAAATATAAGCATTATAAAACAATAAAAACATATGGGAGAAAGCTTCAAACACTTTCTTGAATAGAAGAAGGAATTACAACCATTCGTGTCTGATTCAAAGCTCCTCCAGCTTGGATCCCATCCACATCACATCAAAATCATGACAAACTTGTAGCGTTACAATACTTGCTTCAAAGCCAAATCTGATCGCATCATTATCTCCTTACAATTCAACATAATCCAGCCCCTAGTCACTTAAATGAGTGGTTAATTTATAGGGAGATGAAGGAGGTTTTGTCATAAATGGTGGCATTGAATGTCCTTCCATACTTATAATTAGTTCCATGGAGGAAGGGATGAGACGATAGGATGCATCTTAACTCATTCCTCATCCATTTTCAAGCTCATGTTTATAAGTAAGGTAACCTTATAGATGACTCCAAAAGATAAGAATATTCCCCAAACCCTATGTGAATTTCACTCAAACTTTCCCAGTGCAGGTGAAAGGAAGCCTAAGTGCTCTGTAGAGCACCCTCACATGGACTTAACTACTCTGCAACACACCCTTCCATGGGCTTACCTTTGTTGGTCCCTCTAGAGGCTATTTCTAGATGTCTTCAAGTCGTGAAATTGTCTGGGAAGGAGGCATTCAAAGGGGTGACTTGTTTAGGGCATGTAGCAATTGAAATTAGGGTTTGATGAGCCCTAAAACACTGATATGGATGATGGGATTGATGTTCCCAAATGGATCTGTAAAACCAATTCTCCTTTCAACCTTCATTTTTTCCTTCTTTTCCAATAAATTGACCTCCACTCCAATTACATAACTTTGCATTTTCTCCAAAGTAGTAGTGTCCATTTCAAGGGGATGATAAGAAAACACATCATAAAAACAACTAGGATAGTGTAATAAAGCTAAAGTAGGAGGAGGTTTGATCTCAGCCGGAATAGAATCATAAATCATATTAAACCTAACCATGAATTCTTGAACAAATTCTCCTGTGTTCCTTTTAAGAGCATCATACTTGGTTAAAGTATGTAAGGGGTTCTTCTTCACTTCCCATTTGGAGAGAAACAATTGTTCAAATTGCTGGAAGGTATTGATACGGGCTACAAATAAAGATCTAAACCATTTATTTACGTCACCTGACATACTTTGTGAAAATGGTATCAGCTTGATATCCTCATGGGAAACTTCTTTAGAATCTATAAAAATGTTAAGTTTGTCTAGATGTTGATGAGATATATAATATCTAGTACCATCAAATTGAATAAGGAACTATCCATAATTCTGTGGGAGGTCATCGATCAAATCCCTAAGATCCAAAGGTGGATATCGGGCAGCCACAGGGCTAATATGTGAAATTATACTAATAGAAGGAGTAAGGATAATGAAAGTCATAGGTACTGAGATTGTTGGAATGGAAGTTGATGGAATAGGCTTTTGGAACCCTCTAGAGGACAACTGAGTAGTTGGGATAAACAATGATGGGATGAAATAAGGAAAAGTTGGAGATTTAGTAGCGGCTTCTTGAAGTTCCTGTACTTTTTGTTCCAATTTCTGGAAATGAGACCAAATCTCAAAATCTTGGGGTAAAAACTCTAATTTCGGGTTAGAGGGCCTAGGAGTGAAAGTATTAGGATCTTTTGGATCAAGAATAATATCTGATAAAATGATTTCAAACTTAAATCTAAGTAAATTAACTTCAAATTTGATATCTGGCACCAATTCTTCAAAATTTTTAAGCTTTACAGGTAGAGAGAAAGATATTTCTAAGTCAACCGTACATGTTTCCTTATGAGTCTTTTTCCTGAACAACTTTTCTGGGCTTGACAAAATTTGAGGTGGATTTGGATTAGATTTCCTCTGAGTATGATGATCCAGGTGGATATTAGTGGCCACCTACCAATTCCACTTGTACCCCTACCATTGTTTCTTTCAGTTTTTTAGTTTCCTTAATTGTAGCAGAATTTACTATTTTTAGCAATTTTTCAGGTCATGAACTTCTAGAGTTATTTTGAGGCCCCAAACGACGTTCTTTGGGAAACCTGGGAGCAACGTGGGTCCATGGACTAATGGCTCTCTTTCAAAAGTTGTATTCCTCAGATAGATCTTTCTAACGAGGTATTGTGTGCGTCAAATGGAGATCATATGGCAAAGTTATGACCCCAGGAAGTTGATGTACCAATTTACCCAAAACGGGGCCCATAGTAGTGTGCATGATTTCCTATGGTTAGGTTTTGGGATGTTTAGGGTTTTCCATTGTTTCTAAACAATAAATAGGCCTTCGAGCCTCATTGTAAGATAGTTCAAATGCATGTAGCCAACACATCTCTTCTCAGAGATAAGCTGCCATCGCCCTAGCTAGTTTATTTCCATTTTTGTTTGTAAGTATATTTCAGTATTTTATAGTAATGAAATGAAGTATTATTTCTACTACATCTCTATATGTATGGTTATATCTGTAATTTGTTGCATTCATGTTTAAATTTGGATTAGTGGTATCAGAGTCGTCTGCTCTTTTTTGTCTTTTTTTGCATGTCCCCAACGAGGTAGGGATATAAGGAGTTAGGGTTTGAATTGGTCGAACCTTTGTAAGGCCAGACTCACAAATCCAAACAGCCTCACATGGTAGATGAAAAGAAAGACGAGGGGGCAAGAGATCTTATGAAAACCTTAGCGACCAAGGAACGCGATGATGGACAACTTTTCCCAGATCCTTCAGCAGCTACCCAGGGGTGACACATCTACTTCTAGTAGCTACTCTGGAAGTGCCACACCCTTTAAGGTACAAGTTAAATTTGAAATTTCCATATTTGAGGGTCAGATAGATGTAGACATCATGGATAAATGGTTAAATGTATTAGAATGGTATTTTTCTCTTCATGATTTTCCGGCCGAGAAAAGATTACTTTCGCTCTTCACAAAGCCACCCCCCACGTCAAGGACTTGTGGGAAATGTACTGCAAGTAGAAGGATGAAAGTACAACCTCACTATTTTTAGCCACACCCACTTGGAATTCATTCTGGGCTACCATCAAGGAGTAGTACTGTCAGAAGCTATGAGGATCAATACATAAAGTGGACGACACTGCGGCAGGGAAGGGACCAATATGTGCCGGAGTTTACCAATATCTTCCATACCCTTCACACAAAGTTGGGTATCAAGGATTCAGAGAAGCATTTGGTACTCAAATACTGTAGTTTCCTGCATAAGTATATCCAGGATGAAATAAAATTCCTAAACATCTCCTCGCTGGGCATGGGATACTGATATGCCGTCAAGATCGAACAAAAGTTTAAACAAAATAAGTGAGACTTTGGGTCTGTGAATCCGAAGTAAGGGAAAGGTGAACCCAAACCATAGAACAAAGGAAAAGGCCAAGGTAGGACAGCCCAAGACAACCCGCTAAAGCTCCAAGGAAAGAACAACGCTGTGAACCTGAAAAAGTACACAGGAAAGTCGTGTGAGTTCCATAAGAGCTCCACTCACAACACAAGTGAGTGTCGAGCCAAGCAGTTATTGGTGGCCGAGCTAAAAGTTTTAGAATCATATGCATGTACCAACTCTAAGTCAAAACCCATCAAGGGGAATGACAGAGGGAAGTAGATTATCTTTATAGAACCCAACACCACCATTGCCACCCTGAAGATCTAGAAGGAGGAACTCGAAGATCTAGAGGAGGAGCACCTCTTCCACTACTAGATGTGGGTAAAGGGCTCCCGACTACAGTTCATTGTTGACAACGAGAGCTAAGATAACGTCATTTTGGCAGAGGTCGTGAAGTGGCTCGGCTTATCGACCACAACAAATCCACAAATGTACACCATAGGGTGGCTTCACCAATGACGGGATCTTCGTGTGAGCCACCAATTTCACCTTCCATACAACATCAAGCCCTTCATGGATGAGGTATTGTCTGACATTGCTCCCCTTGATGTTTGTGATGTATTATTAGGCCAACCATACTTGTGGAAGCGACATGATGTGTATAAATCAAGGCCTCGTTCTGTTATTGTTACTTGGGGAAATAATTTGTACAGGATACCAGAGGTAGCACCGCCTACCTCCATCTCTTTGGTTACTACAAAACAATGCAATAAACTCATTTCCAAAACCGAGAAATTCATTTTCCTGATTATACACCGTCAAGGAAAGAAGAAGACGGTGGTTGTGACCCTTAGACAAGGCCCCTCCGCATGATAAATACAAATGGACAAGGTCATGGAGGAGTACGAGGACATCTTCACCTCCCCCGTAGGGATTCCTCTACACTATCAAGTCAAGAAATCCATCAATTTGACTCCAAGAGTGTCGCCACCCAATGGACCAATCTATTGATCCTCCGTTCTAGAGAACGATGAAATCAAGAGGCAGATTCAAGAGCTACCATAGAAAGGTCACATCCATCAGAGTTCATCACCATGTGGGATCTCGATCGTGTTGGTATAGAAGAAGGATGGGACTTGGACACTCTGTATTGACTATCGAGCATTGAACAAGATCACTATTCATAATAGGTACCTGATCCCATGGATTGATGACCTCCTGGACCAACTGAAGGGGGAAAAATATTTCAGCAAGATCGATTTGAAGTCAGGATATCACCAAGTACCAACTGAGCCCTCTGATGTGTGGAAGACTGCTTTCAAATCCAAGGAGGGCCTTTTCAAATGGTTGGTTATGCCTTTCGGGTTGACGAATGCTCCTGCAACCTTCATGAGGCTAATGG
>APFE031339575.1:366797-386243 GCA_000404065.3 Pinus taeda | reverse complement strand
CCCAAAGTCTATCATCTCAGATCGGGATAGTAGGTTCCTTAGTACATTTTGGTCCAGTCTCTAGTTGATGCTGGACACCAAACTCACTAAGTCCACAGCCTTCCATCCCCAAACTGATGGCCAAACAGAGGTTGTCAACAATATGATCGTACACATTTTGCACATGTACAACTCAAACAATCCACACACATGAGATGAGAGCCCCCCTATGTTCATCACAGTTATAACCAAGCTCTCCATAGCTCAACTGGCCATGGCCCTCTTTCAGGTGGGTTTGGGATACTAGCCACTATGTCCCATTCATGTGGCCATGCCATTTGTAGCTACTGAGGCAGATTCGGCTCATCTCAAGTGCGAAACAGATAAGGCAAAAAACTTCATTGAGAAAATCCAACATATTCTCTAGCAGGTCCATGAAATTCTGGAGAAATCAACTGCTAAGTACAAGTAGCAGGATGATCAACATCAGGTGCCACACAAGTTTCAGGTGGGTTACAAAGTCTGGTTGCATTTGCAAAAGGAACGCCTTACCGGAGCCTATCAAAAACTCAGACCACTCTGATATGGTCCTTACACCGTTACCAAGGTTGTGGGAGACAATGCATTTGAGCTAAACATTCCCCCATTCCTTGGTCTGAACCCAGTGTTCAATGTGGACCGCCTTTGGCCATACTTTCCACCATTACTAGACACATCTGACATTGCAGAACAACTCACACCCATAGAGTTAAATCCAGATTACATGGAACAAGCTGCAACTGATCGGATCATGGACACATAGATCAAGCACACTCACTAACAAAAGATCCAACTGTATCGAGATGTCAAAGCAAGCCAACTCCTTTAACAGGGCAAGTGGCTCACCAGGGATCAAGTTCAGAAGAAGTTTCCCCATCTCATGGAGGAACTCAATGCAATGGGGACCATTGCTTCCTAAGGGGGGAGGAATGATCCAGGTGGATATTGGTGGCCACCTGCCAATTCCACTTGGACTGCCACCATCACTTCTTTCAGCTTTCTAGTTTCCTTAATGGTAGCGTGGTTTACTATTTTTTGTAGTTTTATGGGTCATGAACTTCCAGAGTCGTTTTGAAGCCCTAAACAACGTTTTTGGGAAAATTGGGAGCAACACGGTTCAATGAATTGACATTTCTCTTCCCAAAGTTGTAGTCCTCGAATAGATCTTTCTAACGAGGTATTTTGCGTGTCAAACAGAGATCATATGCCAAAGTTATGACCCTGGGAAGTTGATGTACGAATTTACCCAAACGGGGCCCATAGTTTGGCACTTCATCTCCTAGTGTTAGGTTTTTGGATGTTTAGGGTTTTCCATTTTCTCTCAACAATAAATAGGCCTTCAAGCCTCATTGTAAGATAGCTCAGAGGCATGTAGCCGCCACATCTCTTCTTCAAGATAAGATACCATTGCCCTAGCTAGTTTATTTCCATTTATGTTTGTAAGCATATTTTAGTATTTTACAATAACGAAATGAAGTATTATTTTTTCTACATCTCTGTATGTATGGTTATATATGTAATTTTTTGCATTCCTATTTAAATATGGATCATATGAACACATGTATGAGCTAGAACTCCATCAATAAGAACCCTTCAGATCATAATGTGGAGTCACTAAAGCAAACATCTTGTAGCCAAACTATATACAAATATCTATTTTCCCTTAGAGATCTGACCTTCAACAATCAAATCGTTAGGGGAAAGTATATACTTCTCTTTCCCCGAAAATGGTGAAAAAATGTTATCACTTAGGGAGAACCCTAAGGTAACTTCAAACATATTTTAGTTTGCAATCTGGCCCTTCAACCCAGAGAGGGATCTCTCCGTAAAACATAACTATTCTATGGTCATTGTAGTAGAAGGTTTCACAATTGAGCTCAGTGGATAGAGATATCATAGCATAAAATTGGTTGGGTAGTTTACAAAACATACCATTGGGAATGGAGTATAGTTCTAAATAAGTAAGATTACAAATATGATGAGAAATATATAAAAAGCATGATAGTAGCAAATCCTTTGAATCTGAGAGAGATTGGAAAGGAACAAAGTTTATAACTGGCTGAGGAAACAAATACTAATGGATGATAAACATAAGAAATGAGCATAAATGAAATCCAATCTTAGATACTAACATTTTTAGACATGAAATACAGTTTATATAACAAAGATGAAACTCAGAGGGAACTACAACACATGAGTTTCCTACAAAATGCTCATTAAAAATTGTAAATATATTCAAGACTACTCAAATATGCCATAATGCAAATATGTTTTTCAATAAAATTCCAACGGTTCTTCATTCTTCACAACATATTTTATATAACTTACATCAAATGTTTGCAAAATAAAAATCTCCATATTAGTTACAATAATCTGATATATCTAAAATATTTTCAAGTTCATGCATGTAAAATATAAAACTTAGATACACTTAGTTTTTTCTAAAATAGTTACAAGAAAATAAGTTGATATATAGGTGAAGTAAAATATGTTTTCAACCTGTCTCCCTTGCAAATAGAAACATGCCCCTAACTGGTAACTCATCATCCTAGTTGGAAAAATAGGTCCCTCTACAAAATTGGTCCAAAATTCCTCTGAAACTACTTTTATGTTCATCCTTCTTTCCTTCGAACCTCTTGGAAAAAACGTTGATATTGTTGCTATTAGCTTTACTAGTATTTTGTTTCTAGCTTTTGTTGACAAGTTGATTGTCAACATTTTCTCTTTTCCACATGTTTCAAAATTGTTGACAATAGAAAGGTCAACATTTTTGCCTCTTCGAATATCGATGAAAATGAAGATGTCAATGCTCCCTCTTTACTCCAAAATCACTGAAATTCTGACTCGCAGTTTTTGTCCCTATATTGTTTTCTATCAACTGACATACATTTTTTCCCCAAAATCACTGACAATGGATGGGTTAGATCTATAAAAAATGTTGACAATGGGAATGTCATCTCTCAAAACTGTTCCGCTGCATAAAATAAGGTTGACTGTCAGTGATAAATATTAAAAACCTATTTCATGAAATAGCTAGGCAAAATTCTAAGTTTTATCCCCCAAGCATCTTAGCTGAGGGTAGTAACGACGCTGTGAAATACATCCACCTTTTCCAATCTTTGCTTTTTTCTTTTCCTTGTCTCCATGGTACCCATTTTCGCAGTTTCTCTGCCTCTACTCTTCTTAGAGCTTGTAGTCTTCTTCCTGTTAAAGATGAGGTCCTGTAGTGGCATGTTGTCAACATCAATCACCTCCTTGGCCGACTCTGGGTTATTTTTTAGTTTTATTCTATATCTTAACTTGTTAGTTGGCCATGTATGGGGTCTATTGCCACGCTTGAAAACTTCAAACAATGTCTCCTCCTCTTCGCTTTCAACTTCTACTTCTTTTCCTTTAGGAACCTCAGTTTTAGTTGTATATGCAAGGGAAGTTTTGAAAGGTGGAGTCACAGCTTGGGAAGAGTCGATACCAACAGGTGGGTTCACAGGGCATATAGGGTCTGGTTTATGACACTTGGCACTTTTCCTCTCGTAAACTTTGGGAATCTTTAGATAAGATGATGTAGATGTAACTTCTAGCTTTTCTTATCTGGGAGGTGGCTCAATAGGAGCTTGATTCTTATCTTTCTTCTCTTTTTGGCAATATTTGGTCCGCCACTTGATCTCTTAAGGGGTTGAGGTTGAGAACCTCCCTCAAAAGGGAAATGGCTCCAAATCCTTTCTACCTTCGCTAGCTGGTTTTCTATTAACTGTTTTATCAGGGCTTTGTGGTATATAAAATGAGAGGAGCAGTCTATGTGGGCCCTGAACCTAGCTTCCATATGCTTAAGGCTTTCTAACAAAAAAACATGGATTTATTATGATTTGACCAACAGGATGTGCAAGGAAATAAAGATGGTAGAGGTTTACCCAATTAATCCATCCTTCGCAAGTAAGATATTGTTTACAGAGGCATAAAGGGACATCCCATTTTTCCTTCAACCAATCCTTTCGAACTCTAGCCCTCTAACTTTTCGCTTTGGATTATTCTTTGAAGAGGAAAGGGACATTGATCCCTATAAACACACGATTGTGAAAAATGATCTCTCTATCTGCTGGTAAGGTTGTGGCCTCAATAATATTTTGCTCTATAACTAAAAATGGAAATCCTCCTAGAGATTGTGGAAACCTTGCACTCATTCTCCTTGACACAACTTTAGGACTCTCAACCAACTTCCCTTCTCCTCTCTTGAGCTTCAACCTTGTAAGCATGGCATTCACTTGGAAATAGTTACATCCTTCTTGCACAAATAAAACCAAGAGCTCCGATACTAAAACTTGATATGAATGGGATAATTAGTTTGTTGTACTAAATTCCTTTTTAGAATATGTTAAAAGTGATTAAGTATTCATGAGGTTAATTGCAAGTTTAAACATGAGTTTTTGAATTGGTTTATGTAAATTTGATGTACAAATTAACATAAACAAATGAATGAACAACAACATATAACATACATTAAAATCACCCAAACAATATCACAATAGCACATGATGAAGTAGTTCACCCCGTTTGGGCTACACCTCCTTGGTCCAACTTCAAATGGCTTAGCCCTCTCTATTATGATCAAAAGTGTGAATACATCAATTTACAATTCTCAGGTATCTTTGAAACCTATTCCAATAGATCCAGAATACCCAAAAATGCATGTCTAACGTCTTTCTTCTCCTGAATTGGTCAAAACATGAATTTATGGCTTCCCCAAGTATTTATGCTAATTGCACCACAATTTCCCCAAAGCCTGACATCCTCCTACAAATTTGCCCCAAATTGTGCTTACAGAGCTCCGATTTCACCTAATTCTAAGCGAAATTGTTGGGCACGTTAAATGGCCTATAATGCCTTAATTTGGAAATTTATGGTCATATGGGGGCCACATGCCTAGGAGTAAAGCCAATAGCTCGCCCCCAATGGCCAAGCCCCTACACCGCTCTATTGCTGGTCCTGTGGGTCGTCTTCTATCCAAGGGCTATCCACATGGGCTGGCCCCTCCCTCTGATTGGCACAAACATAACATTTAAATAAAAACTTGCACCATAGTCTATTAAGTCTCATTTGGATGGCGTGTTGCTAGGAGGCTTGGCTTGTTGCTTGGAGTTCGCAGGTTCGACCCCTCGCGCTACATCCCAGACCCTTAACCAAAATTTCGGTAGCCTCTGGTTGGGCCACATGTCAACTAGTGGTTGGCCACCTTCCAACCACTACAATTTGTACAAAACCAAACCAATAACAAACTGCCACTTCACACCACACCATTGATTGAAAGACATTGACCGATCAACCCTGCCACGTCAGCATACACAGTCAATGCGACATTAGCAGTACATACTGCTGCTTGGGTTGTCACATTTTGCAAAAATTCACCCATTTGGGAAAGCGAAGAGAACATAATTATGGGAGCATACAGTTTCTGTTTCACGGGAAATGATTTGCATTCCATTTAGGATGATGAGCACTACCCAGTCCTTCAAATTCCACATCGATACAACAACTTTTGGTTTTGAGCAAAGTTTTGAGCACCTGATCATTCCTCCCCACTGGAAGCCTTTTGGACCCCAAAATATCACTTTCAGTTGTTCAGCAGGTGAGGGTACAGTTCCCTCACCTTTCCAATCTTGATCCATTTTGGTTTTGAAGGATTTGTTCCTTTGAGCCCCACTCAAAGGTAGTCCACACTTCCTCATTTTGAAGACCTTGTTATTTTGTCAAAAATGGTATCTTGCAGTAGTTCATTAAGGTATCCACGGGAAAAATCCTCAATGGAAGGATTTTGGACATTTTCTCCTTGATCTTAAATGAAAGGAGGATCATACAACCTTAAGTTCTCAACATTAACAACAACATAAATTTTCATATACAAATGGAAATCCAACCTGAAGGCATTGTTACCAATCTTTTCCAGAATTCTGAATGGACCATATCTAATTGGTTTCATTTTTTAACAATTTAGGAGAAGAAAAGAGGCTAAACAGGAATTTTTGGACATTCTGGAGCCATTCGAACAAGTTTTAGAGCTACCCGAGAATTGTAAACTAATGTATTCACACTTTTGAGCATAATAGAGAGGGCGAAGCCATTGGAAGTTGGACCAAGAAGACATAGCCCAGGCGGGGTGAACTCCTTCACCATGTGTTATTGTGATACTTTTTGGGTGATGTCATGTCTTTTATATGGTGTTGTTCATTCGTTTGTTTATGTTAACTTCTACATGAAGTTTACTTAAAACCATTCAAGAACTCATGTTTAAACTTACAATTAACCTCATGAATCCTTAAGCACTTTTAACATATTCTGAAAAGGAATTTAGTACAACAAAATAATTATCTCATTCAGATCAATTTTTGGTATCAGGGCTCTTGGTTTTCTTTGTGCAAGAAGGATTTAACTGTTTCCAGGTGAATGTGATGCTTACAAGGTTGAAGATCAAGAGAGGAGAAGGCTAGCCGATTGAAAGTTCTGAAGTTAGGTCAAGGAGAAGGAGTGAAAGGTTGCCACAATATATAGCACGAGTTATATCTCAATTTGTAGTTGAGGCTTCAGTGAGCATGTGACATGAAGGAGAGCATACAAATATGACAGAAGATGAGAAGGTCTTTAGGAAAGCTTTGTTTGACATGACAAAAATGGTGAAAGTCCTCCATGAAGAGAGGAATACCAGATTGCAGGGTGAAAGCTCCAAGCCTCCAAGAGGAGAATGTCTTCAAGAGGAGCAGGTAATGGAAATGGAGGTGAACCTCCATGCTCTCCACCATCATATTCTTCTTCAACTTCACAGGCATAGTCATCCTCTTCCACTAATACAACTTTTACTCATACTCATCAACATACCTCAAAAGGAATTGGTAAAGCACCTCTGTTAAAACTTGATATTGAATTTGAACTGCCCATGTATAATGGTGAAGTGAATGCAAAGAATCTTGACAATTGGGTTTGTTAGTTGAAGGTTTATTGTAGAAATCAAAACCTTCAAGATGATGGCATAAAGATTTAGCTAGCTTTCTTGAGGATGGAGGGTGCAACAGTAGTATGGTGGGAATCTAGGACACAAGAACAGATAAACAAACACGGTAATATCTAAATTTCTTGGTCTGATTTCATTGTTGCAATTAAAAGACAATTTTACCATCTAGTATATTTGTAGAAATCCATCATGAATTGGAAAAAATTTAGACAACTTAAAGGTCAAAATGTGCAAGATTACACCCAAGAATTTAGAAGGTCTCTAATGTTAGGTGTAGATTTGCAGTCACAAGACATGTTGCTGAAGTATATAGTGCGTTTACACAACTACCTTAGGCATACTATCCTTATGTTTAATCCCAATAGTCTAGATGAGGTGTGTGTGCAAGCCAGTATCTTGAGGTAAGAGGGAGAAATACTCTAGAAGAGGGTAGTAAAAATCCATTTAAGGGTAAAGGAAAAGAAAAGAGTTTCAAACGGAAAGGAAAGAAAAATGCATCCATTAATAAGGAAGGAGAGAAAATAACATGAAAGAATTGTTCCAAAGAGGTTCATGATGAAGCTCATTTTTGGAAACTTCATCCTCAAATGAAAACAAAGAAATTCAACAACAAGGGAAAACAAAAGACATGTGCAACCATTCAATAGGATTTGGGATCCAATTCAGGCGATGAAACTAAAATTATAGGCATGGGTATGAAAGGAAAAGAATCCATTGCTAGCACTAGTACTTCAAATTTACACAATGAAACTCCAAATGAAAAGAAGAGGATAGAATTTTTTCGCATAAGGGTAATCTCAAAACATAGCAAAATTGATACTCTTTTTGATAGTGGCTCTCAAGACAATCTTATCTTTGAAAACATTGTGAAAATTTTAAACTTGGAAACCATTCCACATCATAAGCTATATCCATTAGGATGGGTATGTGACAATGCACAAGTCCAAGTAACTAGAAAGTGTAGACTGAAATTTGTCATTACTGCAAATTTCATAGATGAAGTGGAACTCGATGTTTTGACATTAGGTATATGTGGTGTAGTTTTGGGCAGCCAATATCTCTATGATAGAAAAATTATATTCCATAGAAATGAAAAAAATACCATCTGTTCAAAGGTCGAGCATAATGCGTTGTAAGAGCCCATAGCAAGAAACTAAAGCTTTCACTTGTTAATGTGGGGCAAATGAAAATACTAGTGAATTCTAGCAAGAATTTTGTGCTTCTAATGATCAAACCCGAGAATGATATTGATAATGAAGCTTTTCAAGGTTGTGAATCAATATTGAAATCTAAATTAGTTGATTTTGTTAACCAATATGATGAGATATTTTAGGAACCAAAAGGATTACCTCCTAAGAAAGGAATCCAACATGAGATACAGTTGCAACAAGAGAGTCATCTTCCTAACATTTGCATGTACAGGATGTGAGTGGTGGAAAGTGAAGAAATTGAAAATCCAATTCAAGAGTTGTTGGATAAAGGGATCACTAGGCCAAGTTCTTCCCCATGTGATTCACCTATTGTTTTGGTTCCAAAGAAGAATGGAACATGATGCATGTGTGTGGACTTTCGTGCATTGAACAAGATTATGGTAAATAACCATTACCCACTTCCTAGAATAGATTATTTAATTGATTAATTGAAAGATGCAAAGTATTTTACTAAGCTGGACTTAAGGAGTGCTAACATCAAATTAAAATTTCTAAAGGGGACATTTGGAAGATAGCATTGAAGACAAAACAAGGTTTCTTTGAATGGCTAGTTATGCCTTTTGGTTTATGTAATGCTCCCGCTATCTTCATTCTTGTGATGAATGATGTATTGAGGCCACTTGTTGATGAGTTTGCTATAGTCTACTTAGATGAAATATTCATTTTCAATAAATCTTGTGATAAACATGTCATGCATGTGAGGAAAGTACTCGATGTCTTAAAGAAAGAACAACTGTATTTAAGTATGTCAAAGTGTGAGTTTGGAAAAACTTCTTTAGTTTACTTGGGTCTTATTGTTAGAGGAGATAAGTTGAAAATAGATCCCTCCAAGGTTGATGCCATTTTGAATTGGCCAAGGGTGAAGACAATTATTGAGGTAAGAATTTTTTCGGGAGCAACCCAATATTGGAGAAAATTCATTGCTAACTTTTCTTCTATAGCAACTCCTTTGCATGCATTATCTAGTGTGAAAAATGTTTTTCAGTGGGGAGCTAAACAACAAAAGGCCTTTGATGTATTGAAGGAAGATATCATTTTAGCTCCAGTACTTGCACTTCCAGACTTAATTGAAAGATGCAGTCCACATGCAACATGGTAAGCCTATCTGTTTTCATTCAGAAACTTTCATTAGTGTAGTGATTAATTATCCTACATATGACAAGTAATTGTATGCATTGGTGCAAAGTGTGAAAAAGTGGAAACACTACTTGATGGGTAAGGAAATAGTCATTCACACTGATCATTAGCCATTGCAATACTTGCAATCTCAATCAAAGTTGTAGAAATCAAGGCACTTCCGATGGATGGGTTTTCTTGAACAATTCCACTTGGTAATAAGGTATAAGAAAGGTATCTATATTAAAGTTGTTGATATGCTTTCTATGCCTATTATTAGTGCAGCTACTTTACTCAAGCGTAATTCTATTTTGCATGAAAGTTACATTGAGTAGTATGCATTAGACAATGCCTTTTGGGATGTTTACGCAAGCTTGAGTCAAGGTAACCAAGTAGAGGAACTAAATTATTATTTGCATGATAACTTGTTGTACCATCTTTGTAAGATTTGTATTCCAAAGGGAGAATGAGTCAACATCATAAGAGAGGCACATAGTTCTCTTATTGCTGGTCATTTTGGTATAAGTAAGACAGTGGCACATCTACAGAGGTATTTTTATTGACCTCATATGCTTGAAAGTGTGTCACATTGTATTAAAGGATGTTCATTATGTGTAGTCAGTGAGCCTAGCAATACGAAGTTAGGATTGTACACACCACTTTCGGTACCTTCACAACCATGGGAGAGTGCTTCTATGGCTTTTGTAGGAGGTCTTCCATTGTTAAAAAGAGGTCATGATTATTTGTATGTAGTTGTGGATAGGTTAAAAAAAATGTGTATTTTGATGCCATGTAAAAAGAAAATTACAGTTGAACAAACTTCTCACTTACTCTTTGAGAATGTATGGGTGAATTTTGGACTTCCCACATCCATTTTTAGTGATAGAGATTCTCTCTTTGTTGGGAATTTTTGGTTAAGTTTGTGACGATTCATGTACACCAAATTGAAAAAGAGTACAACATTTCATCTGTAAAGAGATGGTCAAATAGAGGTGGTGAACAGAACAGTGATACATCTTCTTCATGGGTATTGTAGCAAACATCCTAGGTTGTGGGATGAACATTTACACTACATTCAACATGCTTACAACTGGGCCAAACACTCTTTAACTCAAACATCACCATTTGAAGAATTTTTGGGATACTTGCCTAAGTCTCCTTTGGAATTCATTTTTGGAAAGGATGTTCCTATTGATGGTTATAGTGACATAGACAAAGTAAGAAGGTTCATTGAACAAATCTAATTGGTACACCAAAGAGTTCAAGAAAAGCTGGAAAATAGCCAAGGCAAGTACAAAGGAAGGTAGGACAAGCATCGGGTAGATCACAAGTTCCAATTCGGTGATGAAGTTTGGCTTCACATAGTACTTCTACTAATTGCACCACAATTTCCCTTAAAACCTGGAACCATCCTACAGATTCGCCCCAATTTGTGCTAACGGAGTGTTGATTTCGCTTAATTCTGTGGGACATTTTTGGGAAAGTTAAATGGCCTATAAGGCCTTAATTCTGAAATTTATGGTAATGTGGGGGCCACGTGCTCGAGGCTAAGGCCAATAGGCCGCCCCCACCGACCGGGCCCCTGCACTGCTCTATTGGTTGTCCTGTGGGTGGTGCTTAGCTAAGGGCTAGCCCTATGGGATGGCCCCTCCCTCTAATTGGCATGAACATAACATTTAAATAAATGCAGACACCATAGTCTATTAAGACTCATTCGGATGGTGCGTTGGTAGGAGGCTTGGCTTACCTCTTGGAGGTGGTGGGCTCAACCCCCGCCCCTGCTACCCGGACCCTTAACCAAAATTTTTGTGGCCCCTGGGCTACCACGTGGTGGCTTCTCGCTAGGCCACATGTCAACCTATGTTTGGCCACATTCCAGCCAATAGAATTCATCTAAAACCGAACCAATAACAATATGCCACTTGGCACCACACAATTCACCAAAGGATGTTGACCAATTAACCCTGCCATGTCATCCTGCACAGTCACCCCCTGCCATGTCATCCTGCACAGTGACCGCCATGTCAACAGTACGGACTACTAACTGGGCTGTCACATTTTTCAAAAATTCATTTGTTTGGGAAAGTAAAGAGAACATGATTCTGGGAGCATACGGTGTCTGTTTTGCGCAAAACGAGTTGCACTAGTTTGAGGATGAAGATCACTATGCGGTTGTTTAGGATCCACACTAATCCAACAACTTTGAATTTTGAGAAATTTGTTTACCACTTGATCAGAAAAATATGAAGCCATTGCATCGTGGTGGTCGGTACAGTGGTGGAAGAATTCGATCCAACTGGCTTTTCCAGTAGCTATTCATTTGAGGGCCAGGACACAAATTGTGTACTAGGGCCTGGTGGAGAGGAACTCATGGCATGTGTGGGAACTTTATAACAAAACAAGGACATAGCAACTTGTTGAACTTAGATCACCACGAGTAGTTTATTATGTGGGGCAACTTATTTTATGAGTAAGAAAAAAAATGGGAAACCAACATTGATCCAAGTCATGAGTGGGAAGGAACAAAAGGTCGCTTGATGACTTGGATCAATATCTTCAAGTCCCCCTACTTCTATATACAATCCTTCTTTCTAGATGTTGGGAAGAACCACTTAGAATTGATGAATTTCAGGGTATATGTCCAGCAAATCTAGTGCTTTGGGCTCAGACCAGTTCGCTTTGCCTCCTTTCCCCATCTCTTTATGTGGTGTTCTTGGGATTCAATCCTGAATCCCTGTGAGCAAAAGGGTTTTCAATGCCAAGTGTGAATGATTTTGAACTAACAAAAAACAAATTGTTGATGAGACAATTCAAAACAACCCAACATGCGGAGGAGATAATAGAATTGGCGAGTGAACAATCACAGAGTTTCAAGTAATAATTATGAATAAAGTTCATATTATATTGAAAGATCATATTAAATGACATCCGCTCATTGCAGCGGAGGAAAAATCATTAACTGGTACTTTTACGCCTTCAAACAAATAGAGACACGTTTCAATGAAAACGTTGACGTTGACATGGTCAGTATAGTCATTATTTTTTTAATTTAAAAACTTGTTTTGGTGTTGAAAGTTGACCTATCACCCAAAATGAAAATTGTTGATACACCCATTGTTGTGAATTCCTTATAAAGACGATATCAGATCACTAAAATGTTGATAGCCTTGTTATTAGTAATCTCCCTCTTTATTACAATTAAAATGCTAATACTAAGACTGTCAACACTTTCTAATTTTAAAAAAAAAAGTTTATTGTGTTAACAATCACAATCTCAATGGTAGTTCACCTTGCTTAAGCTCAACATATGTGATAAAACCAAAAATAAATAAATAAATATAGAGTTAACATAATAAAAGAAAAACATTTTTAAAGGATACAACCTTTTTCAGTTCTTCCATCTAGAATTAAAACTAATCTAAGCCTAAATTAAACTTAGCTTAGTTTCAAAAAACATCACACAAATGAACAAAACCTTTTTACTTAGCTTATTAAAATATTCAATCACACATATAAACAAATCCTTAAGAAAATTTGCATTTTCAAAATAGTATTACTATATTATGTTGAATTTGATTATAAACCTTTTCTATTGCTCTATCTATTTATAGTAATACCCGTGTTTTCTATTTAGGATAAAAATTTTCCAACAATTATTAGAGCACATTGATTTAACATAAAATATAACATCCACACTCAATATAACTCCGAAAGCCTTCAACCAACATGAAAAGCATTTATATAACACTCTCACCCAACAGTCATATAAAACCAACTGTGTAAAAGTGAGATGTGCTTCCTTGTGATAAAGGACAACCGAAAAATGGGGAATAATGAGTTGGTGCCATTGTGATAGGCCTTGTCATGACCCTATCCTAGCGATGGAATATCAACTTCACATAGATAGGTGCGGCACCACTACGTGATTTTTTTCACTAATACTTTCAATTACGTACTACGCCTAGCATTCAATATTTAGAATATTTTCACTTCAATAAGAATTCATCATTCATTTTACAGAACATAAACATTCATCTTTAACTTCATTCACATAAAAGTACACAGGTACAATTAATCTTCAAGGGAGGGGAAACTCCTTGGTTAGATCTTTCCCGAATATAATATAACAATATAATTTACAATTCCATATACAATATTAGCCTTTCAAGGCAACCCTATAACTACCTTGGCAAACTGTCAACTCCACCATTCAGGCTTGTCCAAGCTACCATTCAACTCCGCCCACTCTCCTCATGTAGTCCTGCCTAGTTCCACCATTCAGGCAAGCCCACCCTACCATGCAGCCCCACCCAAACTATGTCTCACTTCACCGTGTGCACCACCAGCTCATCGTGACCTGTGCTCAAATCATTGTGCCTAGCTCGTAACTCCCTGACACCCAACTCATCCTGCCCGGTGCTCCTCAACTCACCCGCTTAGCACTTCGTGTCAACTCACCTGCCAGACACTTTGTGTTAACTCACCTGCTCGTCAAACCTTGTCAACTCGCCCACCCAATGCTCCATGTCAGCTCGCCCAGCTCACGCTGTCGCGCAGACCTACCCCAAAATTCCTTACTTCTTTTCACTACCCGACATGCCACTCGGTAACTCCACCTATCGGAAGACGCACCTTGCTCTCCGATCCGTTCAACCTGCGATACCTGAACTACTCCCTATGGTTCTATTTTGTTTTCGGCCTTGGTGCTTTGGTCCACCCATCTGCCTTCACTTTCAGCCCTTAACCGTATCTCGCCTTCCCTTTGCACTCAAAGTTCCCTTAGATCTCTTGGAAGATATGTGTTGGTCGATGAATTGTTGTCCTTCACCAATGGATCCTCCATGTACTTATAGACTTTGCCATGCTAAATGATGGGGTTGGCCTACATAGGCCAACCATATGTTTTGGTCACCCACATGTCGTTTTTACCCCACTTCACATTAGCCCACCAATCCTTTAAAACAGTTCGCCCAGTTCGTGTGTCGATTGCACCTCTTCATGCGGAATTCTACTCATCGTATAAACTTGTCCCATCATTGCATTCTTTCATCACATATTGTCACACATATGTTGCACTCAACTCCTGCATTATTCACAAATCATCGCACACAACTCATCACATTTAACCGAGACCGTGTCTCCCCAACTTGTTGCACATCACAAACACGAGTCATGGGTGTGACATACTCCCCCACTCTAAACAGTTGTCTTCATCGACAACACCATCCTGGAAACCACCATCGCCAAGACTATAAGTCCACAAAAATGTGTGTATGGGTAATCTAGATGTGTCCACCTCTGACGTACCTCTTGCCATAGATATGCCAAACTCTGTAAGAAATCATGTGCTGGTACCCCTCATGTTGGCGACCAGTTGGGTAGCTAATCCAACCATACATCGGCTCCATAAGAACACATGCCCCTACATCATCATGAATCATCACTACACATTGCTTGCCAACCATGTCGATCTCACCCCAGATGTTTGCTCCAAATGTTGGAGACTCACTGTTATGAGCAGCTAACAACGAGCTCCATATCCATGATAGGCTAAGAACATGGGGAGGAAGTGCAGCTTGAAGGCTCTCCCTCTTCCTCACATATCAAATCAATCCATCTAGCAGGATCTTCCACTTCTAATCTCGATAAGTATGCTTCTAGACTCTTCGTCTAAACTTTCGGTCTAGCATCCTCGTCCTTCTCCATTGCCTCTAATCACTTAAGACTACTCCATAAGTTTTGCCTCCATAGAATACAACCTCTTATAGACTTCCTCATATCATTTGATGTCCTCCACATTCATTGTTGTCCACTTACATTCGACTTTCGTAGTCTCTATGGTTGGTACACAAATGGGTACGTCCTCTCGCCCATTGTAAATGTACAACTTCTTCATGCGTGTAATTATCATAGCTTCAAATTTCTTCATAAATTCCATGCCTATCACAACTTCGTAGTCATCTATTTGCACCACTATGAAATCGACTTTCCTTTTCCATTCACCTAGTGTCACATCAACCTTCTCAGCCACACCAATCATAGAATCAGGTGGGAAATTCACTACTTTCATTTGAGCTTGAACTAGTATAAATTTTAGCCCAATATTCCTTAGAGTATCTTCACTCATGAAGTTGTGAGTTGCATCATTATCTACCATAGTGAGAACAGTGTGCTTCCCAATCTTCATCTCCACATATTCCAACTAGTTCCTTTTGGGATCTCTAGGTGAGATCTCTTCCATACCCATTGCCTCTCATATAATCTGCATAACTCCAACAGAAGTTTCTTCTTTCTTTTTCTTCACATCGAATTGTGCTAGCACTGCCACTTTCAGTCTTGAAGGATAATTCTTCACCGTATGTGGTTCTTGACATATCCAACACTTCAAGGGCTTCTTCGTCTTTGTCTTGTCATACGATCTTGAAGGCTCTTCTTTTGTAGACTTCTCTTTCAACTTTCTTGTCTTCTCCTTTCTCTCTCTGGTTTCGTCATGATAAAGTTCTACCAAGCGATCAATTGCTAAAAAATCTTCTTCAAATGTGTTAATCTTTTCCTCTTCACCTCATTGCATGCCCAAGGCTTCAATGCTATAATTAAATTGAACACCTTGTCCCTTTCTGCCATATCAGGTAGTTTTGAAACTACACTTAAGAACTCTCATTGATATGCTTGTAGGTTTCCTGTTTAATTTATATATTTTATCTTCATCCTTTTATCCCGCGTCTCGTCTTGTGGACTAAAATGATCTTGCAAAGATTTCTTCATGTCATCCCACGAAGTGATCTCCTAAGCATTTCCATTAGAAATTTGGTCTATCTTCCTTCACCATCACATCTTAGCATCCTTCGTCAAGAATTGAGAAGCTGCCTCAACATCAGACATACCCAAACTCTCCAGGTATTGCTCCGTATCCCATAGAAAGTTACCAAGATTTTTACACTTCTTGTCTCATCATAAGAATTAGGTTCCTTGAGTTTCACATTGGAAACTCCTCCACCAGAACTTTGCACAATTGCCTTCTTCAAAACCATTATCTCATTTTGAACATCTCCGAGATCTTACTGCAACTTTAATATTTCTGCCAAACCTTGGTCCCTTGCAACTCCAATCTCTTTGACTTATTTGTTTGTTTGTGTATACAGCCATTCTGTATGCTTGTATCATATTTTGAGGTCATCAAACTCTTCCGTCTGCTCCAGATATTTAACTTACAACCCTGCTGCCATATCTCTATGTTCAGCATATTCGGACTTTATCGAAGCTAAGTCAGATGCCAACTCCTCAATCCTATCCACCACTCGATCCATCAGAACAGCTCAACTCCCTTACTAGATTCACCTATCATAACTTGATGTTCCTCCACTTGTTCTGTGATCAGCTTCCTTTGTCATCTAGTGTAGACCATAAATCGATCAAAGGCATCCATCTTTAACTATCACGAAGTGTAGAGGTATCCTCCTTACTTGTACAATCTCGTTCGACTGAATCAAGCTCTGATACCATCTATCATGCCCTATCCTGGTAGTGTTCTTTCAACCACACATAGGCAGGTTCGACACTGCTACCTCATTTCGTTTCACCAATACTTTCAAGTATGGGCTATGGATAACATTCAATACATAAAATATTTTCACTTCTCTAAGCATTATCATTCATTTGACACAGCATAAACATTCATCTTTAACTTCATTCACATAAAAGTACACAAGTACAATTAATATTGAATGGAGGGGAAACTCCCTAGTTAGATCATGCCTGAATATAATATAACAATATAATTTAAAATTTCATATACAAGATCAGCCTTTCAAGGCAACCCCAGAACTACCTTGGCAAACTACCAACTCCACCATTCAACCTTGCCCATGCTATCATTCAGCTCGGCCCACTCTCCAGGTGCAGTTGTGCCCAACTCCATTGTTTAGGGCAACCCACCCTACCCTGTAGCCTTGCCCAAACTGTGTCACACTTCACCATTTGCACAACCAACTCATCATGCCTGGCGCTCAACTCATCGTGTCTGGCTTGTATCTCCCCAACGTGGAACTCATCGTGCCTCATGCTCCTCAACTCGCCCACCTGGTGATCTGTGTCAACTCGCCCGCCCGACACTCTGTGTCAACTTGCCTACCCGACACTCCGTGTCAACTCACCCAGCTTGCACTGTCGTGCAAACCTACCCCAAACTTCCACACTTATGTTCGCTACCCAACCTACCACCCAGTCGCTGCACCCGCGGGTAGACCTGCCCTGCTTTCTGACCTGTTCGGCCTGCAGTACCCTAACTACTCCCTGTGGTTCTATTTTCTTCTTAGCCTTAGTCCTTCAGTCCACCCATCCACCTGCACCTTTTCCCCTTCACCATATCTCACCTTCCCTTCGCACCCTAATTTCCCTTGCCTCGCTTGGAAGATATTTGTTGCTTGATGAATTTTTGTCCTTCCCTAATGCATCCTCCATGTACTTATACACTTTACCATGGTGAATGATGGGGTCGGCCTACCTAGGCTTCACATACATTTTGGTCATCGACACGTCGTTTTGCCACCACTTCGCGTCGGCCTGCCCATTCTTGACAAAGTTTCACCCAACTCATGGGTCGGCACCACCTCTTTGTGCGACCTTCCACCCATCATAGAAGCTCGTCCAGCGTCGCATATTGTCACACATACATCGCACCCAACTCATGCATTTGTTGCAAATCCTCGCACACAACTCGTCACTCCCTCGCTCATTGCATCTAACTGAGAGATCTTCTCCCCAACCCATCGCACATCACAAACACAACTCATGGGCATGACAGGTCCCATCCTAACTAGAGATGCCATTAACATATTGAGATATGGTGTTAATGACATTTTCCTAAAAATATAAACCATCGAAAACACATTTTATACACTTCAAAACACATTACAAAAAAAGAGAATGTGAAAATTTATAAACATATTTTATGATCATAATGGCTTATGAAAGGAAAAATGTCCGTGAAATTCCAACCCTACTTAGGTTTCAACATTTCGTGGTAGTAGATACCCTCACTTGAGGCTCCATGTGCTCAAAGGTTCTAAATAAGGTCGGAGTCTTATAAGTCATGCTATGCACCATTAATTTAACTGTATGTGGTATATAAGATATCATAATTGAAATGGTTTCAAAGTTGATGGTATGTATATGATTTGTAAATTTAATAATTAATATTATTATAAGTGGTATACAAGATATTACATTTGATATAGTTTTAAAGTTGATGGTCTCTTTACTACCTACCACAACACTAAATGATGCATAGTAGCACTTTGAATATTCGTCATGGTAAATAGATATTTTGGTGTAATGTAAGGTAGAGTGTATTTATATTTTTCTATTATTGGTTTGTGTGGGGTTAAACTTTCATCGAAATAATACTTTAAATTTCATGGGCAAGGATTCTTAATGTGAGCCACTTGTGAGGGATAAAAATTATCTCCACGGATATTTAAGTTCTAAGTGAGCCAACACAATCTTGGTGGCATCATATAGTAAGTGGGTATATTTTTCTTTCATCCAACATTGTGACATAAAAGGTATATGCAAATGCCTAACATAATTCATTCATTCATCCAGTATAAGGAGGAGTCTATCTCGAGAATCATATGATTTCTTATTAATTATTTACCATGACCAAAAATAAGAAGTCCATAAATTTTGTATATATTGAGATGTATTTGAATGTAAAAGTCTATATAATTTATACTCTAATGTAAATTTTATATTATTTGTAATTAATTATTATGGTTATAACAAACAATATGGAATTTGTGTTAATGGTCCTTTAGAAATTGTAAATGTTAAATTTTCATTTATTTGCAATTTACTAGTATTTTAAATATGGTACATTTGCTATTCATTTATACATTTAATAGTATAATTTATTTATAGTATTTATTATTAATTGTTACACCCACAAATTAGCCTAGTATAAGATATATGTGTAGATATTAGATATAAATATTTTTGACTTTCAATACTTTTATATTGTAATTTTGTTTTTATTAATTAATTTATGAACCATATTTTAGATAAAAGAAAAGCATAATCTATATATCACATTAAAATATATAACAT
>APFE031339575.1:318357-360894 GCA_000404065.3 Pinus taeda | reverse complement strand
AAAATGAGGGTAATTATATTAATTAATAAATAGAATTACCTATATTATGATGAATTATTAGGGTTAATTATTAAACTGGGCTAATATTAAAATAGGGTTATTAGACTAACTTACCTGCTTACCTGCTTTACCTGGGGTTAGATTGGGATCTTGATTCTTTGATCAAGGGAAGCCAGCTGCTGCTAATCTCCATACCGCTATCTCTGTTTAGATTATGAGGATGCTTGATAATTTCAAGCGCTTCTCTGATCTTATGTCTCTGTTGCTGCTCCTCCCTTGCGATAACTGATGCGCTTTCGAGGCATATATGGTGCTTCATCTTTACGGAGTGCTCAGCCAAGGCTAAGGTACGAGATCTTTCATTCTTAATATTAGCACCATGTTCTTTAAGCCTTGTCTTGAGGGAGAGACCTGTTTCACCAATGTAGCTCTTTTTGCATGAGCAATCTATTTTGTAGACCCCTTTGAGTTGATGTTTGTCAACCTCATCTTTTACAGACCGCAAACTTTGCCTAATAGTTCCCGGGGCTGAGAAATGCGTGATGATGTTTTTCTTCCTTAGGATTTTAGCGATTTTATCTGTAACTGCATGGATATAAGGTACAAAAACCTTACCACTCTGGGTCTGGTCTTGAGCTTTAGGATAATGAGATAGTAACTTTCTTTCGGCTTTTTCTATGGCTCTTTTAATCTCTTGCTCTTTGTAACCTATGCTCTTAAAGGTTGAAACCAAATGCTTCTTTTCTTCGATCAGATGTTCTGAGTCAGATATTCGAAGGGCTCTGATGGCAAGGGTGTTAAGAACACCAAACTTCTGGGCCGGGTGATGGTGGGATTCAGCATGGAGGTAACTTTCTGTGTGAGTTGACATCCTGAAGACTTTATGGCCTAAAGAGCCATCCTCTTTCGTGATGATTAGAATGGCTAAAAATGGGATGCTCATGTTCTCCTCGAGTTCCATAGTAAATTTTATTTCTGGAGAGATAGAATTGAGGTGAATGAAAAACTTGTCAAGCTCAGGTTTACCATGCGTCCATTTTATATTTGTATCGTCGACAAATCGCTTCCACCATGCTGGTTTTAAGGGATATGATTCAAGGGCCTTCTTTTCAAAGTATTCCATGTATAGGTTGGCTACGATGGGCGAGAGGGGAGATCTCATTGCGACACCAGATGTTTGTTCATAAAATGCTCCTTGGAAGGTGAACACAGTTGACCTTAAGCAAACTTCAGCCAATTTTGCAGTCCCTGGATCAGTGACATCTTTAATGACCTGAATGGCCTCATCAAGAGGAATCTTGGTGAATAAGGATACCACGTCAAAGCTGACAAGGATGTCATCACGCTCGACCCTTTCATTTTTAATGAGATTAACAAAGTCTTGGGAGTCTTTGATGAAGGAGTCAGTGTTACCGACAAGGGGTTTAAGAATCTTCGCAACATACTTAGCAAGCTCATAGGTTGGGGAGCCAATAGTATTTACTATCGGTCTAAGGGGGACACCTTCTTTATGGATCTTGGGTAAACCATAGATTCTAGGGATAGATTCATAGGAGGGTATTAATTTATTTTTTATTTTATCATCAAGGTTAGATTCTGAGATGATCTTTCTTACATCCTTCATGATTTTGAGTAGGGGATTACTGGTTAGCTTCTTATAACTGCTGCATTTTAGGCGATCATTCATTTTCTTTACATATTCATCTTTATCCAAGATGACTGCTGCTCCATCTTTATCTGCCTTAAGAACCACAACTTTGTCATTGTTCCTCAAGGATTTGAAGGCCTTTTGTTCTTGCTTACTCAGGTTGCTTTTGGGGGTTTTGGCTTTCCTCATGATGAGAGAAAATTCTTGTCTCAATGCTTCTTTCTCATCTACTGGAAGGTTATTAATACCTTCCTCAATGCTACATATCATCTTTTCAATAGGGAGGTTTCTGGGAGCCATGGCAAACCCCATGCCTTTGCTGAGAACATTAATGACTTCAGGATCAAGTTCCTGGGAAGACAGATTGACCACCTTTCTTTTTATTTTTAGTTCTGATTCACAGCTGCTTGTTGAAGACCTAGTATCATCTTTGGGATTTCTTGAAGCTTCCTGATTATTTCTGCCTTCTGCGCTTTTATTGATCAAGATTTCCTTGTTTAACCCAATACCATAATCCCCCTTGCTACCTATCTTGATTAATTCATAAGTAGAATACTGTTTTCTGTTAACACTATTGTTCTGCGAGTTTTCACTGAAATCATTGGAATCGAAATTATCATGTCTAACATTACCACTCCCCCTGACAGCGTTATAATTATTTGTTACCATTTTATCCTTCACGTTGCCTGCAACTTCTTCGTTAACGTTGACATTACTGGCCCCTTCTGCGTTAACCTTGTCATTATTAGCTACATGGTTCTGCGAGTTATCATCCTGCTTAACGCTATCAATCACGCTAATCGAATCTGCGATATCATGATTAGTGTCTTGGCCATTGTTATTTCTGGTCCCTTGATCATCCACGCTGATTGTATCTTCCTTGACGTTCTTATAAACCTGCGAAATATTGTTCACCCATGCGTTAACAGTGAATTTATCAACATTTTGTGTGCTATTGTCTATGCTAGCTCCTATGCTATCAATCACGCTAATTGAATCTGCGATATCATGATTAGTGTCTTGGCCATTGTTATTTCTGGTCCCTTCATCATCCACGCTGATTGTATCTTCCTTGATGTTGTTATAAACCTGCGAATTATTGTTCACCCACGCGTTAACAGTGAATTTATCAACATTCTGTGTGCTATTGTCTATGCTGGCTCCTACGTTGTGTTCTATTCGATTCTTCACGCTGCTCACCTGATCCTGCGCATACCTGTTCACCATAGTGGTTTCTGTGTTGCTGATTAAATCACAAACACGCGAATTGACCCCCGTAACTGCGTTATTATCGCCAATACAATTCCTTAACTGCGCAGTGCTGTTTATTATGACATTATGGGTGCTGGTTCGTACGTTATCATTCCTTATTAACATACAAATCTTCATGCCGCTCACACCATAATAATGAGAATATTTGTTCAACACACTGGCATCTGCGCTGCTGGTTACAAGTTTTATTCACTTGAATCTTCTACGCAGGGCTACCCATTGTGTTGCGGTATTTATTCACTCGAATCTTCTGTGTAGGATTGCTCACAATGTTAACCTGGATATTGCGGTTTTCATCCTCTAGTACGTTGTCCAGACACCTGACTGTGTTGCCTTTACCATTGTTTATCCAGTAACCAGAACCCTTAACCCTGTCAATTTCCTTCATACTTAATAGTTTGGACAACTTCTTGTGTTGTCTTGTCAGAGCAATTTGTCCTTCATTATCGGCTTTAAGAGCAATCTTGGCTTCAATGATAGACCAGAGATTTTTGTTAAAGCTGTTAGCTAGTTTAAGGTGAACTGAGAGAGCTAAGCGTCCAAGATTTTCCAGAGAAGCCCTAACCCTTTTAATTTCTGACCGAATTAGAGAGAAGCTTAGATGTAAAAATGGCTTGCTATTAAACTTGTTCTGCAATCTATGCTTGACCTGAGCAAAAGGAGGAATTAGATTATTGTCCCTACAGTTTTTAAGAAATTAAGATCAACAGCTCTTC
This sequence comes from Pinus taeda, assembly GCA_000404065.3. Classification (NCBI taxonomy): domain Eukaryota; kingdom Viridiplantae; phylum Streptophyta; class Pinopsida; order Pinales; family Pinaceae; genus Pinus; species Pinus taeda. The sequence continues at coordinate 357,258 of APFE031339575.1, read as the reverse complement.
TTGTAATCCTCACTCTCAATCTTTCGAGTAAAAGGATTTCACTCCAGACATCCCCTCCATGTAGGGATAAGATTTTGGATTTAAGAGATCTGTGGTTTCCAATTTATTTCATTTATAATTATATAGAATAATTTTACTTTTCATAAATATTAAAAATAATGTCTCTATTGAAAACAATGAACCTCACCTTCACTCAAAAATTGTCACATCTGCTCAATATTCCTATTAACTAGATCAATGAACATCCTTTTACCCCTCGTCATCAACCTTGTACAAAGCGCTAAGCATGGTTCTCCTTAATCCTTGAATTTCTTCCCTTAAATTCTTAATTTCAGTGATTTTAAGGGCTAACACACCCTGCATTACTGAGTGATTGTGTTGCAGTGCACTCTCTCCTTCTCTCAGGGTGCTATGCAATGTACCCTGCATAATTGTGGGGGTACATTGGTTTCATAAATTCAGAAAAAAATAAAATAAAATAAATTCTAAAGCTTCATCTTCCAAAAGCTTCCAAAGGTTTTTTCAACCAATTACCTTGGATGAACACTTGAATCCTATCTTATTCCACCTTGGAGAAATCACCATCTTATCCCTTGAGCTCATCCTCCCATCTCTTTAGCCTAAATTGGTAAATGGATAAGAATTCATGAACTACCTCTCTTTCATATATATTTACCTCATTCCACAAGCACCTCGTTGGTTGTTGTTGACTTTTGGAGAGTGATTCTACCCTTATGTTGTTGTTGTGAGATATATCTTTCCATGCATTAGGGTGATTACAGGTGCACTTTGTGACAAGGAAAGGACAAGTCAACTTGGAGGGGATCTTCTACAGGATCAACACCTATTCTTGGTTGTAGCTCACTCCATCTCTATAAATAAATAAAAATTGTGTTTTCTTATATATCATGTTATGGTTTTATATATTTCAATACCATGTTGGTCTATTGAATAAAGTGATTAGATGATGCCACATAGATTCCGTGGATCGTTGGCTTGTGTTATCTGACTATGCAAGTTCTAATAATACCATTTGGAGCTAGAATTTGAGCATTCAACCCAAGGAAGGAGCGAGGCATACGATAGGTTCCAAGTACGCTTGTTCCCATTATCTATTTACTTTAAGGAAAGCATTAGTGCCTTTGTCTTTATATTGTCCTAGGTCAGTCCAGTAGACCTAGGGAAGATACTTCTGTCTGCAATCATATATTTTACATAACAAATTGGTGACTCCACTGGGGAATATTGTATTCTCGGGGTGGTTTTTTGTTCATTGTGCTTATTTTACCTCTTCTTCATACCTTTACTATCTTATTGAGTCAAGAACAAACCTAAGAAGACCTTTCATTGATCTTTACTTGCATTGTTTCTATCGGAACTTGGCTTTCCTTGATCATTGCACCCTGCGATGTAGAGAGAGTGCATTGCAGTGCACCCTAGCCTTCTTTGAACCTATGTTGCAATGTACCCTAGCCCTTTCAGCACCTGTTATGATCTCGATTTGATGCAAAAAATTTCCTTTTTGTGATTTTATCTTTGATTAACTTTGTTCCAGTTTGTCCTCCTTTTGTCCCTAAGCGTTTCTTGGTCTCTCATAATCCTACATCTTATTTTCTTTCGGCTTTGAGTGCCTTTGACAAGAATTTGTTTAGATATTCCTTTGTTCTTGTCATTAGGTCATTAGCAAATTGAATTGTTTGAACATTGAGTTCTTGAAAGAATTAGTGTTTTAGTAATCATCCTAAATCGTTTATTTTATCAATGATCAGGAAAATATATTAGTTTTCATATGAAAACTAAGTGGAATCGAAAAGAAGAAATCTTATGCATCATTCATTGCATATAGGGCTTTGATTTTGATTGGAAAAGTGAAGTTATACAGATTAATTATTGCATCACTTGTTTGTTTCATTTTTTATTGATTTCTTCTTTCCCTACTTAGTTAGGCCTTTCATTATTAAAAGGAAAATGAAAATAGTTCTTTTTGTCATATTAGTTGCACCATAGGTGTGTTCAGGTGATATCGATTTTTGAGCCTTTAGATTGAAACATAATTCAAGATCAACTCTAAATTTAATCTCAATTAACTATAAAAACATTTGAAACATAATGAGACAAATAGAAGTCTAGGCAAGGGACGTGTTTCGATGTATTTAAATGTAGGAGCTACTATTATTTGTCAACATTAAATTCTAGGGGTGATATCTTGTTCCACGTAAGTAAGTATATAGGATCATTCCCCACTCACCTTTGGGTATATCGTATGGTGCTCCACGCATGATAATTATATGGAAACACTCTCATTGAACGGTTACACATTAGAAAACACTACTATGGATTGCACTTCCATGTATCGTCAAGTATATTTTCGAAGTTCACAATAGGTTGCTATCCTTGCCAGAAGTAATTGAGACAACTTCCCTGTATACAGTGATACATCGAGCACAACATTCAGGGAGATTTCCTACACGTATGTTAAGTCCTTGGCTCTCAAAGGTGTATATTGTAGTTCACGGTTGCTTGGTAGACCTTTTTCCTAGCTTACCTCCTTGTTTTATTTTCTGATGTTCATTTCTAAAATCAATTAATTGATCGAGGAATAACATCCTCCCCATGGAACAAATCCTTAGTAGATCTTAGGTTAAGGCTAATGGAAATAGTTCTTGAGTCCACCAGTCAAGGAAACTCCTTTGATGGGAACCCTCATCATTTTCCTTCTTTTGGAAATATTGGTGCTCCTTATATGGAAATGTTGTCTCTTCCCAAATTTACCATTGGTTTTCAAGTTTCATTGTTTTTGACCCCTATGGTTCCGAATGTCCAAATTGCTTCTTATCTATGTAGTCCTCCACCTAAAAAAAATGATTCTAAAGTTTACCATTTGCCTTCTTCACTTGTTCAATGTTCTTCCTCTTCTTCCTCTTCATCTGGTGAAAGCCTCCAAGTTAGTGACTAGGTGGATAAGAAAAAGAAGAAAGGGAATAAGAAGAAGAATAAAAATAGGCAGGGCAAACATGTTGTTGGTATATGATCTAGGTGGATATTGGTGGCCACCCACCTACTCCATGTGGACCCCCACCATTGTTTCGTTCAATTTTTCAGTTCCCTTAATTATAGCACAATTTACTATTTTTGGCAGTTTTTCGAGTCCTAAACTTCCGGAGCCGTTTTGAGGCCCTACACGACGTTTTTGTGGAAATATTCCCTTCAGAAAATTTTATGAAATCAAATTTCTAGTTGTATTTCTCAGAGTTACATCTCCTTGGGTTAGAGTTTTGGTTGTTTAGCATTTTCTCTTATTGTTGAATAATAAAAAGGCCCTTGAGCCTCATGGTAACTCAGTTCATAGGCCTGTAGCCACCACATCTCTTCTCAGAGATGAGTTACCATCACCCAAGCTAGTCTCAGTTCCATTCTGTTTGTAAGCATATTTCATTATTTGATATTAATGAAAGATAGTGTTATTTCTACTGCATCTCTATACTTATGGTTATATTTGTAATTTGTTTTGTTCCTTTTTACATTCGGATCAGTGGTATGAGAGCAGTCTACTTTTTCTTTGTTTTTCTTTGCATGTCCCCAACGGGGTCGAGATATAAGGAGTGAGGGCTTGAATTGGTCAAACCTTTGCAAGACCAACCTCTGAAATCTCGTCAGCCTCCCATGGGGGAAGCAAAGAAAGATGAGGGAGAAGGAGATCTTATAAAAATATTGCTTGAGGAGGCCCTTGAGAAACAAAGGAACACGATGATGGATAAGTTTCCGAGATCCTTCAATGGTTTCCCAACAGTGGCGCATCCACATCCAATAGTCACTCTGGACGCTTCATACCTTTTAAAGTACAAGTAAACTTTGACATTCCTATATTGGAGAGCCAAATAGATTTAGATATTGTAGATAAATGGTTGAATCCAATAGAAGGATATTTTTTTGTTCATGATTTTTCCAGCCGAGAAAAGATTACTTTTGTTCTTCTCAAAGTCGCCCCCCACATCAAGGACTAGTGGGAAACCTATTGTGAGTAGAAGGATGAAAGTAAGACCTCACTATTTTCCGTTGATCCCACTTGCAACTCATTCCAGGATGCCATCAAGGAGCAATACTACCCTGTTGGGAGATACGAGGACAAATACAAAAACTGCACCACACTGCGGTAGGGAAGGGACCAAGATGTGCCAGATTTTACCAATTTTTTTCATACCCTTCGCACGAAGCTGGGTATCAAGGATTTTGAGAAACCTTTGGTACTCAAGTACTATGGCTACCTACATAAATACATCAAGGATGAGATGGAGTTCCTGGACATCTCCTCACTTGGCATGACGTACCGATATGCCATCAAGATCTAGCATAAAAGGACAAAGCCAAGGCGGGACAACCCAAGACAAACCATCGAGGCCACAAGCAAAGAAAAACACTACGAATCTGGAGAAGGACATGGGAAAGTGGCATGAGTTTCATAAGAGCTCCACCCACAACTCAAATGAGTTTCAAGCCAAGCTATCATTTGTGGCAGAACTGAAGGCTTCAAAATAATATGTATGTTTCGACTTTAGTTAGAACCCGACAAGGGGAATGGGAAAGGAAAGAAAATTATTGATTTGGATCCCAATGCCACCATTGCCACCACAAAGATACAAAAGGAGGAACTCGAATATCTAGAGGAGGAGTGTCTCTTCCACTCCCAGATGTGGGTAAAGGGTTCCCCACTACAGTTCATGCTGAGAGCGGGAGAGAAAAGAACCTCTTTACAACAGAGGTCATGAAGCCGTTGGGCTTATCGAATAGAGCACACCCATAATCATACACCATCTCGTGGCTTCACCAAGGATGGGATCTGCATGTGAGCCAACAATGCCGCCTTCTATACAGCATCAAGGCCTTCACGTATGAGGTATTATATGATGTTGATAACCTTGATGTTTGTGATGTATTATTAGGCCAACCATACTTGTTGAAGTGACATGATGTGTATGAGTCAAGGCCTCGCGTTGGTATTGTTACATTGGGAAATAAGTTGTATAGGGTACTAGAGGTAGCACCACCTACCGCCATCTCTCGGGTTACTGAAAAAAATGTAGTAAGCTCATTCCAAACACCAGATTTCTTTTTTCCTAATGACACACCACCAAGGAAAGAAGAAGACGGTGGCCACAACCTCTAGGCAAGGACCCTCTGCATGACAACAACAGATGGAAAAAGTCATGGGGGAGTACGAGGACATCTTCAACTCCCCCGCAAGGGTGCCTCTAGATTGTCAGGTTAAGCACTCCATTGATCTGACCCCAGGTGCGTCGTTACCCAATGGACCAATCTATCGATGCTTCCTTCTAAATAACAATGAAATCAATAGGCAAGTTTAGGAGTTGTTGCAGAAAGGTCACATTCAGCCAAGTTCATCACCTTGTGGGAGCTCGATCCTGTAGGTACAGAAGAAGGATGGGACTTGGAGACTCTGTATTGATTATCAGGCATTGAACAAGATCACTGTCTGGAATAGATATTTGATTCCCCGGATTGATGACCTTTTGGACCAACCCAAGGGGGAATAATTTGAAGTCTGGATATCAACAGGTACCAATCGAACCCTCCAATGTGTGGAAGACTTCCTTCAAAGCTAAGGATGGCCTTTTTGAATGGTTGGTTATGCCTTTTGGGTTGAAGAATGCTCCTACAACCTTCATGAGGCTTATGGATGACATCTTGTAGCGATTCACCAACTCATTTTTAGTGGTATACTTGGATGACATCCTGATCCTCAGCCAAAGTTGGGAAGAGAACCTCCACCATATCCGACAAGTTCTCAAAACACTGGCGCAACACAAGCTATGTGCCAATTTGGAGAAATGAACTTTTGGCATGACCCAGGTTCAGTATTTGGGATACATTATTGATGAAGAGGAGGTGCATGTGGATCTATATAAGATCCAAGCCATACGGGATTGGCCAGCTCCAACCACTCTGACGAAGCTCAACATCTTTCTCGGTCTTGCCAATTTCTCTTGTAGGTTCATGTTGGGGTTCTCCCATATCAGTTGGCCCTTTATTCAAGTCACCAAAGGAGGACTGAAAGAAAAATTATTTTTGTCTAAATCTCAATAGAAGGAATTCACAGAGTTGAAACAATGCTTCTGCTCTGCACCAGTGCTCACATTACCAGAATTTCAAAAACCATTTGAGATCAACATAGATGCCTCTAACTATGCTATTGGGGTAGTCCTTAATCAATAGGGGCACCCAGTGGCATATCACAGTGAGACACTTTCAGACACAGTCTGGAAGTATCCCACTTATGAAAAAGAGATGTATTGCTTTCTGGAGGCCTTCCACAAATGGAAGAGTTACATTTTGGGAAAGGAAACGGTCATCCACACAGACCATTGACCCCTGTAGTTCATACAGATGTAAGGGAATTTGCAGAATGATCACCATCAGATGTGTTCCACATACTTGTAACACTTCCATTTGAATATCAAGTACAAGAAGGGCAGAACAAATAATGTTGTAGACTACCTCAGCTAACCACCGATCATGGCATTAACAACCATGCTCAAATCTTGTGGGCATGAGAGTTTTGAATGGCCACGTTTCTACAAAAGTGACCCAAAATTCAGCCACACATACCATTTTCCCTTGGAAGGTTAAGAGGTTCTAGATTTTCACCTCCAAGATTCTCTTTATCCCACCTAGGACACCTTTTTGTTCCTTCAAGTGAGCATATGAAGATGATTTGGGAAGCGCACTACAGTTGGACTTCTGGGTATTTTGGGGTTGAGAAAATGGTGGTAGTACTGCATAAGCATTTCTATTAGCCGAATATTATATAGGATGTTGGGAAGTACATTAGATCCTGCACTGCCTATGCCATTGCGAAATCGACCATCAAGAAGAAAGGTCTCTATACTCTAATGCCTACCCCTAGTGGACCTTGGGAATCCATATCCATGGATTACATGTCAAGCATTCCATCTACTAAGCATGGCAATGACTCTGTTTTTGTGGTCATTGAGAGATTCTTGAAGATGGCCATTATGGAAGCTTACAAGAAGAGTATCACAAGAAAAGTCACTGCTAAACTCTTCTTTGAACGAGTGTGGTTACACTTTGGGATCCCACAGTCTATCATCTCAGATCAGGATAGGAGGTTCCTTAGTACATTTTGGTCCAGTCTTTGGTCAATGTTTGACACCAAGCTCACTAAGTCCACAACTTTCCATCCCCAATCTGATGGCCAGACAGAGGTCATCAACATGATGATCGTACACATTCTTCACATGTACATCTCAAAGAATCCATGCATAGGGGATGAGATCCTCCCCTATGTCCAACACAGCTACAACCGGGCTCTCGCCACTATGTCCCATTGATGTGGAAATACCAAATGTTGAGAATCAGGTAGATTCGACTCATGTCCAATCCGAAGTCGACCAAGAAAATAGATTCATTGAGCACATTCAACACATGCTCCAACAAGTCCATGAAATATTGGACAAAGCCAATGCTAAGTAAAAGCAGCAGCACGATCAACTTCAGGTGGCAGACAAGTTCCAAGTGGGTGACAAAGATTGGTTACATTTGCAGAAGGAGTGCCTCGTTGGGCCCCATTGCAAGATTCCCCCTCTTCGATATGGACCATAAACCATCACCAAGGTTGTGAGAGATAATTCTCTTGAGCTCACCATTCCCCCATTCCTTGGCCTTCACCTAGTGTTCAATGTGGATCACCTTCGGCCATACTTTCCATGATTATTGGACACATCCCACATTATAGAACAACTCACACCAACATAGTTAAATCCAGACTACATGGAACAAGATGCAAGTAATTGGATCATGGACACATAGATCAAGAACACTTGCCATCAAAATATCCAATTGTATTGAGTTGTCAAATCTGTCCAACTCCTGCACCAAGGAAAATGGCTCACTAGGGACCAAGTTTAGCAGAAGTTTCCTCATCTCATGGAGGAACTCAATTGATCCGGATTTAAATAGGAATGCAATAGATTACAGAGATAAACATAAATACATAGATGCGATAACCATAAAAAAGAGATGCAGCGGAAATAACACTTCATTTCATTAATGGAAAATACCGAAATATGCTTACAACCAGAATTGGAAATAAACCAGGTAGGGCGATGGTAGCTTATCTATTAGAAGAGATGTGCGTCTACATGCCTCTGAACTGTGTTACAATGAGGCTCGAAGGCCTATTTATTATTAAGAAACAATGGAAAACCATTCACATTCCAAAACCTAACCCTAGAAGATGAAACGCCAAATTGTGGGCCCCGTTTGGGTAAATTGGTACATCAATTTCCCGGGGTCGTAACTTTGGCATACGATCTCCGTTTGACGCGTACGATAGCTCATTAGAAAGATCTATTCGAGAACTACCACTTTGGGAAGAGAAACATTAGTCCATGGACCCATGTTGCCCCCAGATTTCCCAGAAAAAAGTCGTTTAGGGCCTCAAAACAGCTCCGGAAGTTCAGGACCCGAAAAAACTGCTAAAAATAGTAAATTGTGCTACAATTACGGAAATTAAAAAACTGAAAGAGACAGTTGCGGGGGTCCAAATGGGATAGGTGGGTGGCCACCAACATCCACTTGGATCAGGGTGGAAGTGGAGGTGACACTATGGGTGCACAATTTATAAATGATGGGAATTATATAATTTTTGGTTTGAAACATTATCATTTAATGTTTTAGTTGATTTATTAATTTGAATGTAATATGTAATTTATTACCACTACGTTCAAAGCATGGCAAAGTAAAGTTATAGTCTAAATAAAGATATGAAGTTTAAGTCAATGTGTAGATAATAATTTTATATTATTTTTTAAGGTGATATATTTATTTTGAATTAGTTTAAGTCAAAAAGATGATCCCAATCCTTAAGCATTAACCAAATCAATTGGTTACATTTTTCTAATATGTTTTCATTAATTGAGAATGTTTTGCAAGCCATTAGTTTGATTACCTTGGGGTCAAGTGCACCAAGTCTACATTACTTGCTTTATATTGGATACCATCTTTGAATCAGGGGGAAGTGCTCAAAATGAGAATCAATAACAACATTAAAAACACCCTTGAAGTGCCCTCAAGTGTAAAAACAAACATGGAAACCTAGGTTAAATTTTAATCCCTAAACTTAGTAACTACGTGGTTAGATTAATTAATTAGATAGGTCAACAAAGTCCTTCCCTTGAAGGGTACTTATCATATAGTTTTGTGTGTGTATAAATTGTATCGTGTACATTAAATCAATAATTATTTGCCTTGCATTGTTTAATTAAATTACTATCCTAACCTTGAAATTTTAGCGCATAAATGAACTAGAAATGCATGAAATATCATAATAATTTTCAATTAATTAAAATAAATTCTATTTTTTTTTAAGAAAATAAGATGGAAAATACATAATGATAGTTTGAATATAAAATAAGATGCAAAAATAGATTCTATGTGTAGAAGCAAACCAAAGTTTAAAATGAATAATTAAATTTGTGAATATATTCATAAACCCCATGAACTATAAGTATATGGAAATTAATCGTAATTAGTAAATAAGTCATGAATATGTACAATAATTGAACATGCAAAAAGAATACTAAAACATGCTTACAAACTAATAAAAGTGGATGGGAAAGAAAAATAATATTCATAGAGAAAGACAACTTCAGGTATGCTCTAAGAAGGACTTATTCATTGATAGGCATTTATGTACAACCAAAGTTAACCCAAATCGTTTACCAATTACCCTCGCTTCATATAAGCATGATTTTTTGAAGATGGTATGTTGTTCAAAACAATTTGAATTTAGTTTGTATGAAACACTAGATCTTCAAAGCCTTTAATGGCTCTGCACTTAGATGTCTAAAGGGTTTCTACGATTATAGAAGTGGTAGTCATTGAGACATTCCAAAGAAATACATATATGAAGAAAATACACAAAAAATTAAATGTCAAGGGAAGCACGTTTGCTTCCACCCTAATGTTGGACCTTAGATTGTAGCTTGTTTATAATTGCTAACAAAAATGCACTAATAATGAATATAGATATAACATAATAGAAAAATCAAAATTATATAGACCCTCTCTTTTCTCCCCCTATTGCTCATGTTCCTCTCCTTTGTTTCTAAAAATGGTGGGCAGGTAGTTGAACAAATGTAAATATGACCTCTTGTATTTATGTGAGAAATTACTTTTTTGGACATTTTTATTTCAAATTTGCAAGAAGATAAAATTTTGAAGATCATATAGGCTAAAACAACTAAGGTCCTAGGTCAACTAAGAGCTTCAACTCAATTAATGTGCACCTGAAAATAGATTTGATGATGCATATATTCCTATAAAGTCAATTTAAATACAATTGACCTCTCAATAGCGAGGTACTTTAATGACGAGTGATGAGGCTCATCAATAGGTAAACTATATGGGTCACAATGCCACTCTCCAGCTTATTAAAATTGACTTTTCACACATTTTTTTTTTACATATTTTGTTATATGTTATTTAGTGAGAAGGGTGAAGGTGAGTTACTATGTCATGTGGCCTAATATGTATTAACTGCAGGAATTGGAGCGGTTTTGGGTTAACTTAAGTGCAGGAACTCGAAGTGGGAAAGAAAGAGAGATTTTAGGAGATTGGTCTCCCTCCTTAACTCCTCAAATCATTCGAAGATTCCACCACCATATCTCATCAACTCAGAGTTACTAGTAGCCAAGCAATTCAAGTCCATTGGCAACCAATCCAGTGACAGTTAAGAAAGAGTCATTCTCGAGTTAGGGAGCCAAGTCTCCCTATTTTCTGGGGAGTTGTTGGGAGCTCCAGTTTTGTATAAATAAGAGAGTCAAGGGACTCATTCGAATTCGATTTTTTGTTGTAGCCAAGAGGCCATTTTGAGAAAAAACATTGTGACTATTATTGTTATTTTGTATTTGACATTTTGATGATAATGAGAAATTCTACCTTGATCCAGCACTGAGTTGACTTAGAGGGATGAAGCTCTTGGGTTAGGGCCCAACCCTAGCATCATAAGTTTCTCTTTTTTTATCTATATTCTTAGATTAAAATGATAGTTAGTTGTTGAAGTTTATTTATGTTTTGTTTAGCTTAACAAGTATTTGAATTATTGCTTAACTTATTTTTCCATTAGTTTGAAGAGGTAGATCAGTGGTGTAGTGGTGAAGGAAAGTACTTCAAAAAATATTGTGACAGTGGCCTCTATCTCATCTCCCTCATGGGATCATGATTAGGGGGGCCCACTCTCACAACCCCAAAAACAGAGTTTGTCTTTTGGTCATTGCAGAACTTAGGGTTCATTCTTAGCTAGATCCCTATTTATGATTTCTTGGAAGCATCTGTCGTTGTTATCTTAAATTTTATGTAGCTTAAAAGGCATTCATTTTCATAGATCTAGTCCTTAACAATAGAAAGATCAGCTTTCTCAAGTTCAATTCTTGTTTTTCCATGTTGACATGTAGTGATGCATAAATGAAAAGAAAAACAAGTTTTGTTGCAGGGATTATTGATCTGCATGGAGGAACTCATCTAACCAGAATCACCTAGGTCCTCTCCACCTTCTACCAAGGCATACCAGCCCATAGTCCGAACCTCTATTTTGCAGCCACCATGAGCAAGCCACCTTACACAAATCCAACCTCCTTGGAGTGTTATTCCTGCATACTCGAGCCATGTGCCCATAGTTATGACACTTGAAGCATTTAATGTTGTCCATAGGTGATTCCATCTAATATCTGCAACCGTGAGCGCTATGGCCATAGCTATGGCATTTGAAACATTCAATGTTTGGCCCATCTAACACGTATTCTCTTCTGAAAAAATCATCTTGGAACCTGTCTCGTGATCCTGCAAACTTGCTTCTAGGGTTTTGTAGATAATGATTGTACATGTCAAAAACTTCACAATCCCTAGCCATATGTCCATAGTTAGCACATAAAAATCAATAACCATTAAATAAATGTGTGTACATGAATGATTCATTCCGATGCGATGGTCCTTGATAGTTGTACTTGCCAATAAATTTACAATATTTGGCCATATGTACATAGTTAGTGCATGAAAAACAATAACCATTAAATAAAAGAACATACCTGGAAGATTTTTCATTCTTCTAGAACTAGTTGATAGGTCTAAAGTGATTCTTGAAGGGATTTTGGAGGACATAATTGTTTCACTGGACTCTTGGGAGTATCCAGTGGACTTTTTAGTTCTTCAGCCAAAATCCAATTTAGGAGGACACCCTATCATCCTTGGTAGACCATGGCTAGCAACTACCGATGCATTCATAGGATGTAGATCGGGTAATATGATTATTTCACGAGGAACTGAAATAAAACAACTCACTCTTTACCCATCAACACAATCACCAACAGTAGCACACAATTTATGGCTTGATGATAAATACAACGATAAGGAAGAAGTTCAATCTGTTTTCAGCATCAATCAAATCTATGATTTTCAAGAACATAATAATGATGATTTGGTCGAATTGTTCCTTTCTCAACCTGATATTTCCGAAGAGTTAAGAAATGACCAATACCATGTTGTAGATGAACTTTTGGCATAGAATTTTCAGGAAACATGCACCATTCATTCTTTTCAAACAACATTTCAGAACATTTTTCCCATTCAATCTATCACAAACACACAGAGCAAGACCATAGAGATTAGTCCAGGAAAAACTTTGAATATTAGCACTCACCTAGACTCATCTCAGGAGGAAAACTTGATCTAATTATTGAGAAAATACCAGAAAGCATTTGCTTGGGACTACACCGATATGCACAGAATTCACCCTGAAACATGCACTCACCATATTTATACCAATAGTAATATCAAACCAGTGAGGCAACCGCAGAGAAGAATGAATCCCATGTTTCAGGATATTGTTAGAGATGAATTACAAAAACTACTGAAAGTCAATTTTATTTATCCTATCTCTGATAGTCAGTGGGTATCCCCATTGGTAGTAGTGCCCAAGAAAAATGGCAAGTGGAGGATTTGTGTTGATTACAGACAATTGAACAAAGCAACCCTCAAAGAATTATTTCCCACTACCATTTATTGACCAAGTGCTAGACACATTAGCTGGGAAATCATCATTCTCTTTTCTTGATGGTTTCAGTGGCTATAATCAGATCAGGATAGCCTTAGAGGACCAGGACAAAACCACTTTTACTTGTCCCTGGGGCACTTATGCCTATAATGTTTTACCATTTGGACTTTGCAATGCTCCAGCTACATTTCAGAGAGCTGTATTAGCTATTTTTGCTGATTTAGTTCATGACTGTGTTGAAGTTTACATGGATGATTTTTCAGTGTATGGTAATTCATTTGAGCATGCATTAGAGAATCTTGAAAGAGTTTTGAAGAGATGTATTGAAGCTAATCTGTCCCTGAGCAATGAAAAGTGTTTTATGATGTTAAATGAAGGGATAGTATTAGGATACTATATTTCTTCTCAAGGCATTAAAGTTGATCCATCAAAAATCCAAATCATTGTCAATTTTCCAATTCCGAAGACTCAAAAAGAGATAAGAAGCTTTCTTGGGTATGCAAGCTATTACAGAAGGTTTATTGAACATTTTAGTAAAATAGCTTTACCTCTGTTTAAGCTTCTAGCAAAAGATACAACTTTCAACTGGAATGAGAATTGTCAGCAAGCTTTTGAAACACTCAAAGAAAAGTTATCAACCACACCAGTCTTAAAATTCCCTAACTGGACCCTACCATTTCACATCTTTACAGATGCATCTGATACTGCAGTAGGTGCCTCATTAGGCCAAAAAGAAGAGTCTTTCAATTATGCCATCTATTTCATTAGCAAAAATCTAACACCTGCAGAATTAAACTACACAGTCACTAAAAAAGAAATGCTTGCCATCATACATGCTGTGAATAAATTCCGACATTATATCACTGGTTATGAGGTTTTTGTACATACTGATCACTCTACCATTAAGTATTTAATGAATAAACCAATCACTAATGGCAGAGTTACCAGATGGTTGTTATTATTACAGGAATTTAATATTACAGTGTTAGATAGACCAGGTAAGGAGAATCAGGTGGCAGATTTTCTTTCTAGACTGCAAAATTCAGGTGAGGTTGTTCCGGTTGAAGATTCTTTTCCAGATGAAAATTTATTTGTAATTTCAATAGTGAATCCTTGGTATGATGACTTAGCCAATTATTTATCCACAGGAAGAACACCTCCATATTTTACTCCAAAGGAAAAGAAGAGGCTGATCAAACAAAGTGCTAGATACTCATGGGTTAATGGAGATTTATTTTACACCGGTTATGATATGATTATTAGACGATGTGTAAGAAATGATGAAATAATTGATATTTTAAAATCTTGTCATGATGAACCGTGTGGTGGGCATTTTGCAGCGAAAAGAACAGCGTTCAAGTTTCTCAGTCTTGGATACTATTGGCCATCTATTTTTAAGAATTCCAAGAAGTATGTGAAAAGTTGTGATAGCTATCAAAGAATGGGCAGACCAACAACTATAGATGAAATGCCACTTCAGCCTCAAGTACATTTAGACCCATTTGAAAAATGGGCTCTATATTTCGTAGGACCCATCAATCCAACTTCCAAAGGCAAAAAGTACATCTTAGTATGTACTGATTACGTGACAAAATGGGTTGAAGCAAAAGCACTAGTCTGGGCAACTGAACAAACAGTAGTAAACTTCCTTTTTGAAGAAATTTTTGTAAGGTATGGAGTACCAAGGGAGATAGTGACAGATCAAGGTACTTAGTTTACTTCAAAGCTAGTCAAAGACAACACAGAAAAATATAAAATCAAGCACAGGAAAAGTACACCTTACCATCCACAGGCCAATGGTCAGGTAGAATCTACCAATAAAACATTGGAAGGAATTATCACTAAGACCGTAGCAATGAATAGAAAGAATTGGGAAGAGAAGCTCAAAGATGCACTTTGGGCTTACAGAATCACGTGGAAAAACACTACAGGATTTACACCATATCAGTTGGTGTATGGAAAAGAGGTAATGCTTCCTATTGAATTTCAAATACATACTTATAAGATGGTTGCAGATTTAGGAATTGATCTCAATGAAGCCTAACAAGAGAAAATTCGGCAATTGAACCAACTAGATGAAATGAGGCAGCAAGTCGAGGAGACAACAATCTTAATGCAGAAACAAAGGAAGCAGTGGCATGATGCACACATTAAAAGGAAACAGTTCAAAGAACGAGACTGGGCTTTACTCGTTGACTCTAAATTCAGAGATCATAAAGCCAAATTTACCACACATTGGATGGGCCCATATGAAATAGTTCAAGTATATGAAAATGGATCAATCAAGCTTGCTACCATTAATGGAGAAGGCAACACCTTTCTTGTCAATGAACATAGGTTGAAACTCTATCATAAGCCCATCAGCCAGGAGGATTTTATTCAAATTGTATCTCAGCAAAGGGAGGTTGAGATATTGCAGCCTTCAGCTGTGATATCTCTACCTTAGTTAATTCAATTTTATTTCAAAAAATAAAATAAAATAAATAAAAAATAAAAAAATAATAAATAAATATATATATATATAATATATATATATATATACAAAATAAAATAAACAAAAGAAAAAAAATAAAATAATAAATAAATAAATAATAATGGTTTAGATGTGAAAACCAGACTCTGGCACACTCTAACCCATAATTCTTACTAGAAAACCAATCATTTGGCTAGTAAGAATTCCTTGTTCTATTTGTTTATTGTTTTGTTCATCACTTCAAATGACTCGAGGACAAGTCAAATCTTTAGTGGGGGAGAAGAATCAAAAGAATCAGCAATTTGTTTTCCCTATCTCATCTCCTCATTTATAAATCTTCAAAGAATTTGTTTCAGTACTTCAGTATTTCAATAAAAGAGTTGTTTTTGTTTTTGTTCTAATCAGAGGGACCTATTCAACCAATATGCAGTGGGACCTGTTCAGAAGACTATGTTACCAGTACCAATATTAGAGGGACCTATTCAACAAATATCAGAGGGACCTGTTAAAGACTGCATTCAAGATACATCAGGCTACTTCAACAAAGTTTTCAAAGGTTGCTTATCATCAAGGCTACATCAACAACAAGGATAAAAGAAGTTGCACAAACATAGTTCTTCAGAGTTCTTCAGAGTTCTTCAGATTTTAAAGGGACCTGTTTTGGACAGTGAAGACCAGACATATTTGGACAATGAAGATCAGTCCTACCTGTGCATGCCAAATCAGCCATTGTCAACCAACAAGTGTAATGTATTGGTGAAATTTTTATTTTTAACATTTAAAATTCTTGAATTATTTTAGTGTTAAAAATGATGATTATGATTGCTTTTTATCAATTTCAAAAACCCCTATACCCATCACCCTTGTAACATTCCTAACTACTCAACTCTGCTATCACTCTGCTATCATTTGCCATCATACTTTAGCCTATTGCCATATTCCTACTACGATTTTCAAACCTTTTCCTACACCACTCTTCAAACCTTGTCATCAACTCCTCATTTTTAAATCGGCCATCAAACCTTGTCATCGATCCATCATTTTTCAATCGGCCAAGTACCAACACGTAGTGGATAAGTCCTTCCATTGGAAAGACAAATGGTAAATCATTGGAAAGACAAGTGTTAAATGATTTCGTTCACTTTGGATGTGGGAGTTATAAAACAGTCTTTTGACCCAAGTCGGCTCATGAAACATATATCCGTTATCATCACTACAACACTCTTTATATGTATATGGTGTTCTCATGATTGTACCTATGCAAATCAGTACCGATCCTATGTCTTTATGTTGTGAATGCGCCTTCCACTCTGCATTATCATTATAGCAATTGGGTGAAGGTCGGCTGTTAAGTTTTCACTTTATAAAACTCTCAGTTCATAAAGTGCATTACCATGTGAGTGTTCAAACTCTGAGTTTTCAAAGAGGGCTGAGACAGCAGGTGCTACAAAGGGAGAGCATAGCAAACAGGCTTACCACGAGTTTCTACCTCCGCCCATAATCCGAGGACGTTAACCAAGTCACCGCCCAAGCAATTAAAGAAGGAAACCCTGAGAATCGAGGGCGTTACTAGGTCGGCTAAGTGGAACGCAGGAAAAGAGGTAACATATTGAAAAAACCCTGATTGAATTGTTAAGCATAAACAAAAGGGTTAGAATAGAATTTTTTTTAAAATGACCAATAGAGCAGAGCCTGAAACATTTGATAGTTCACAATATCATGATGACTGTGTCACGATTTTAAGGGAAAAACATTGGTTATCTTTTCTAGAGAAATTCAATGAAACAATGAAGAAGTGACAAAGCAGTTTGCATTCACATTCAATGGAGAGAAAGCATTAATAGGAAACTTCTCTTTTAGAATTTCAGAGGATACCATAGCACAAACATTGGGAATCAGTCCAGAAGGGGAAAAATATTCCAAAACCAAACAATTTAAGGAAAAATCATGGACTCGGTTTATGTCTAGGTCAAGGTTTCCTCTGTCATCTAGAAAAAGGGTGTTCCTAGAAGCTGGCTAATTCACCCATGGGATGAAATGGTATACATTGTTCAGAAATTTGTTACATGTGAAGGACGTTATAGTATAGTATACCTATATCACATAAAACTTTTGTTGCACTTAAAAGGCCAATGCACCATCAGTCTGCCCTATTTTCTCTTACAGAATTTGACTAAAATGTTAAAGACCATTCAGAAACAAAAGGGTAATGAAAATAAGAGTTTGTGTCATTTTGGGTTAATTAAAATTCTAATTGAATTTGAGTTGCAAAGGAGAGGAAAAACATGGAAAGAATTTTTGATTGCCAATCAAATTAAAATTGGAGAAGATGAACAGGAATAGCAAGAACGCACCGAGTTTATGCTTGATATTGATGAGGAAATCCCTGAGCGTAAGTCAAGAAATGTTCCTCCACCCAGCAGTAGTGTAAGGACAAGAAGGATGAGGCAAGAAACTGCCAAGAAAATTTAACAAGACAAAATCTTCACTACTTATACGAGAAGATCAAGAAGAATACAAAAGAACCAAACACAAGATGATCAACCAGAGTCAAATGAAAATGCACCAATGGACATTAAAAGCAGTGCTCATTCACAGCTAGAACAGGAAGCAGAAATGGAAATCGAGAGTAACAAGGGAGAAAGGAAAGAGCCAGCACCTACAAACAAGAAACAGAGAAGGTTAGAGAAACAAATTGAAGAGCTAAAAGAGGAATTGATGGAAGCAAACATGTTATAGAAGGTCATAAAGAAGGAAAATGAAATGTTGAGAGCTCAGAGCAAGAAGACTCAGGAGAAAAATGAGAAACTGAAGGAGCAAATCAAAGAACTTAAGACTGAACAAACCGAAATGTGCAAATTGGTGACAAAATGGTACACTCAGAAAAAAGCTCTCAAAGAAAAATATAAGAATCTGAAACATGAGTTCCAAGTTCAGAAGAATGCCCAAGTTCAGAAGAGTATAGATGTCTTGTTACAAGCGGCAGAGGCACAAGCAGGAACAGAATATAAAGGGAGCACATCAGGATTAGCATGAGGACATGCTAAATCATTGAGCTTGGGGGAGATGTTGGTACTATTTTATTGCCATCATTTTCTTCTAAAAATCCATCATTCATCTATCATTTTCTCCCATAAACCCCTCATAGTCCATTGAAATTGATCAATTAAGCATTATAATTGTTATTTTACATTAAATTTAATTTGTGGATTTTTATGTTAAAAATTAGAAATTTTCAACAAAATTACGGGATGTCATGACTTCCTGTAATTGGTTTATGTTGTGACATGTGGCATGGCAGGAAAATCAAAACAGAGGATAGGGATGTGATCACGGATGTACATACATGGTGAAAGATCTATTCAGCATTGCATCTGGAGCTCCTAGATACATGGTCAATGCTGGTCAAACCTAGCCTTTTTGGTCATAAAAGCAACAAAAAGCCAAAGTTACCTAAACTGATTTCGTTTTGTTTTAGAAATCAGTTAAGATTAGGAAAAAAACAAAAATCGCCTTTTTTACTGTAAAAGCAAAAACATCTGTGTGATAATGTATGTACATTCGATTGTAAACCTTAAGGAATGTTAGTGAGCGAAGGATAATAGACATTGAGCAGACTTAAGACTGCGTATTGTATTTTTTTCCAGAACTCTGTTCTTGCGTATTGCATTGTTACCAGAACTCTGTTCTTGCATGTAATTGATTTCCAGACTTTAATCACAGGCAGTGTTTCATCATTCCAGTGTTTTATGTGTTAACGGTTTCATCATCTGAAGTTTTCTAAGTGTGCCATCAATGCGTGGACGGGCCCTACGTGGGGACTGGTATACTTTCATTTCATTTTCATAGAATTTAGACTTCAGATCTGAATAGCGTTTGATGCCATTTCTTTGCTTGTGAATTAATTAATTCAATTAGAAATTCTTGCGAGTGTTATTGTATGATTCATGGTGATAGCTTGAAACTTCAATTGCTAAATTATTAAACAAGATCTTGTAAAAGATTTAATTGAGCACTGAATTTAGAAGTATCTCTGTGGACTCCGTTTTCATGCATTTGAGTTCTAGTATGCTTAAAAGAGTTTTTAGTTTTCATGAATTTGATTGTTAGGATGCTTAGTGTGTTACCGAGAAAGATTTTTTGTGAATGATATCCTTGTAAGAGGATTGAAAACTCAGACTAGTAATACGCTGTGTTTTTAGAACAGTTAATTAAATTAGATGATCTGAGTGTTTAAAGTGTGAAAGGAAACATATTCCAATCTCTTGTAAAAGAGTGTTGTAGCATGTCACAGTAGACACTTATCTTGGTAGATGAGATCCTTTTAGGTCTATAGATTTTAGACACGTGCCTCTAAGTTTACCTACCTTGGTTGACATTAAATTTAGTCTAATCTAGACCCCTGGATTGGTCAATACATATATATAGGGTCTCGGTTATGTATTTATGTCTCTATATGTCACAGTTAGTTTTTCGGATGTCCTATTCTTGATACTACACATTTGATGCTACATATTCTTTATGATACACCAAGTCTGCTAAATCTATATGTTGTTGTAATTTCATGTTACTTGTCTTGTCATAGTTGATAGAATGTTCTATGTTGTTGTACTTAGAACTTGTTCCATCACAAGTCTAGAGTCTGTCATTACTTTTTATTATATATATCTTTAGGTCAGTTTTGTATATAGTCTTTCATAGATTCTGGGCCTATATCAAGAGTGGGAGTCTTTGTCTACTGCTGCAACAAGTCAACAACAAAAGTGACAAGTGCACTTCAGGTACGCATTGTAATTTTATTTTTTATTTATTCATTATTATGCACTTACATGTGTTTTACAGGCAGAGGTAAGTTGAAGGGTATTTTGTTTTATTTTGGGATTGGTTTCGTCGGGAAAATTTTCATGTAGGTAGAAAAAGATTCAAGTACAATTTCAAGCAATAATTCAAGAGCAGAAGTATCAAATCAAAGGAAGCATTGCAGCGAGACATCCTTTGAAGACATGAAAACCATCAGTATATTGTGAAGAAGTGTCAAGACCAAGAGTCGTCATTGTAAAATTGCAAAAGAGTCATTTGTAAAAATGTCATCATTGGAAGAGTAATTATTGTAAAAGAGTCAAGCTGCCTAGAGTTGAAAAGGCATTATTGGGAGGTATAGGATTCTCTGTTGGGATGATGTCATGGTCAGGTTGCAGGTCATAATGTGATTGAGTGTTCAGTCAAAATCATTGTAAATCATATTATATCATGGATCGTTGTCCCTAGTACGGGAATCCACACTCTTATCTCATTTCAGTCATTATAGGGTGGCAGGGAGGTGCTAGGTTGGTGCATGAAGTCACCTACAAGTTGGAGCCTGTGAACACTTCAGGGTGCTAGGTTGGTCTAGGATGTTGGGGCATCCATTCCAGGGTGTTGGGGCATCCTTCTAGTGGGAGATGTAGAAGAATAATTTTCTACAGTTCTAGGAAGTTGTTGCTTTCATTTCAGTTGGGGCTAAAGATTAAAGAATTTATTAGAAAAGTGTTCGGTGGTTTTTGACCCGGAGGGGGTTTTCCACCTAAATTTTTTGTGTCTACTATGTTATTTTATTTACTTTTATTACTGCATAAACATTAATAATGATTGAATATTAACTAATGCTCTGAAAATATTTAAAAGTGTTAATTGCTAAAGAATATTGATTCACCCCCCCTCTTAGTATTTCCAACAAATCCCACCACAACAAAGCTAAATCTGACAAAGAGATCCCTCTCTAAGTTTAGAAGGGATAGATTCTAAACTGAAAAGTGGTTTTGTGGTTATCTTTGCATTTTCTTTTACAGCCTTAAGAAATTACGGAGTGATAAAATCTTGGCAACCATACTAGGGACTTCGAACAAATCAATTGTGTTAAATTTTCCCTAGTAAATTCTTGTTTCAGTACTTAACATTATTTCTAGGTTTTGTGGCTTAGAAATAGATTTTGATCTAATGATGTATTCCACTTCAAAAATTGTATATATATTACATGTGAATAATTAACAGTAGATATGGCTCCTAAAATAATTTATATTAGAGCTAATCCTAATCCAGATCCAAATCCACCGAAAATTGTAGATAATCCAGAACAAAAATATTAGAAAGAAAAGTTTAGCTGAGAGCTAGGAAAGTAATAGTCCTCTCCCTAGGATTAATTCTCTTCCTGAAAGCTTTAAGACAGTAGAAAACATAGACTTTTATTTACCATTTGAACATAGTCTCTTCCTAACTAAATCTGACGGTTTTGTATTTGAAACTGTTTGATGAAAACATCTTAAAACCCTACATTTCAAAGCATAAAATTGTGAAATCATACTCTGAGGATGATGTCATCAAAAAAATTAACAAACTTGAAGTGTTGGTGTCTAAACTAGATCAAGTCATACAGAAATCTCTTGAGTCACCTAAATCCTCACATTCTTCTTCTACTGCTTCATCCCCAACCCCACCATAATTCCACCTAGTTTTTCTATTCCATTTGAAATTCATGTTGTTCATACTACTCCTTTACAAATTCCTACTATTTCTTTCCCTCTAGAGTTTCCTGCTATTTCTATTCCTGTAGAAATTCCTTCTATTCCTACTACACCTCTAATAATCACCCCCATTTTCACTACACCTATATCTTCAACCACTACTACTTCTACATCAACACAACAAAGTGTAATCACACCCCCTTTCATACCTTCCATACACACACCTATTGTAGTCCCATCTACATCTCAAGCACCAATCATGGCAGATCGATATGCTCCCTTGGTACTACCTCCACAACTCAATGCAATGCCTAAAGTTTACCAGAGCAGGATTCGTCAATTTGATAGCACCGGGCCCATAACTCCTTAACAGCATATTGATAAAATGGATGACTACTTAGACCTCCAAGAGATAGTTGATGTTGATGTGAAAATGATATTATGTCCTCAAAGTCTCATTGGTGAGGTTAAAAAATGGTTTAAAGGGTTACCATCCAACTCTATCCTAGACCTTGCTCAATTTCATGACACCTTCCTCAAAATATAGGAAGTGAAAAATAACCCTCTACAAATTTTAGCAAAGTGTGAAAGTATCAAAAGAGCCTCAGTGAAGCAGTCCAAGACTGTTGTATCAAATTTAACAATATCTATAACTCTATCCCTACAACAATACAATATCCTCTAGGACTAGCCCTGATAAATTCCCATATGGTTTTGACCCTGATGTGTCTTACCAATTAAGAGAAAGAAACCCTGCAACCCTTGAGGAAATGCAGATAAATGCAGTTAGTGTTGAATCCAATCTATTAGTGATCCAGGAGGATATTGGTGGCCACCTGCCAAGTCCATCTACACCCCCATCATTGTCTCTTTCAGCATTTTCAGTTTCCTTAATTGTAGCACAACTTACTATTTTTAGCAGTTTTTCGGGTCCTGAACTTCCGGAGCCGTTTGAGGCCCTAAACGACGTTTTTTGGGGAATCCAGGGGCAACAGGGTCCATGCGATGGACTGATGTTGCTTGTTCCAACAATGGTAGTTCTCGGATAGATCTTTCTAACGAGCTATCATACGCGTCAAACGAAGATCGTATGCCAAAGTTACGACCCCAGGGAAATTGATGTACCAATTTACCCAAAACGGGGCCCACAATTTGGCGTTTCATCTTCTAAGGGTCGGTTTTGGAATGTGAAGGGTTTTCCATTGTTTCTCAATAATAAATAGGCCTTCGAGCCTCATTGTAACCAAGTTCGAAACAGTTCAGAGACATGTAGCCGCACATCTCTTCTCAGAGATAAGCTACCATAGTCCTAGCTGGTTTATTTCCAATTCTGGTTGTAAGCATATTTCGGTATTTTCCATTAATAAAATGAAGTGTTATTTCCACTGCATCTCTTTATTTATGGTTATCGCATTTCTGTATTTATGGTTATCTCTGTAATCTATTGCGTTCCTATTTAAATCCAGATCAATAGAAGAATGATGTGCCTACAGTTTGGAAGCCCCTAGCTTCAAACGAGAGTCAGGTAGCCAGGATGGAGCAGCTCGTGCACCCACCTGTGTCGACGGGTACATACGTGTGTTGTACAGTCCACATAAGCACACCCCAAACTAAGGATTGAAAATCGGAACAGGACACAGCAGCAGGAGAGGCGACGCGCACCACAAAAGTTCCATGTAGAAGCATTCAAGAAGGTATGCGGAATCCTAAACAAAGTTCACTAGGTGAGACGAACTGATTGGGACCTACGCGTACCAGTGGTTCGATGGGCTTATAGGGCCATGTGCAAAAACCTTAGTGCAGAGATGACTCCAAAGATGAAGAGCAAAGTTGAGACCATAAGTTTGGGGGAAAGGAATCCTCAGGCAATAGCTTTCACAGGTGGGACAGTAAGCAAGGACTTGGACAAAGGAATTATGCAGTTACAGGAAGCCACTCGGCAAGGGAACCTTAAGCTTCGCGAACTCGAAGAAGCGTCTGGGGAAGAAAAGAATGTTAATGGATATAGCGATCAACAAACTGGAAAACAAAATCGCGCAAGCATGTCGCATCGATAAACTAAGAACTAAAGGACAAGATATAGGCAACCATACTACTGCATTAAAAAGTTGTCGCTGAGAATTTGTGGCTCTGCCACCATGGCTGCGACCGCACCTTACTTGACCAAAGCTGCGAGGTACACCTCGCTCTGGGCTATAAAAAATGTGAAGAGGATTTGCAAGATAGAGGTGTTCTGCGTGTTCATGGAGGTGAGCATCTGAATGTGGATCAATTGAATGTGGATCAATTGAATGCCACACCTTTCTCCCATGGTTTA
Source organism: Pinus taeda (assembly GCA_000404065.3). Lineage (NCBI taxonomy): Eukaryota > Viridiplantae > Streptophyta > Pinopsida > Pinales > Pinaceae > Pinus > Pinus taeda. The sequence goes on along the minus strand of APFE031339575.1, from coordinate 332,881 downwards.
TAACAGCTTGCAAAGCTCGGTAGAGTTCAAGGTGAATATGCATAACATGTATATCTGGGCACGCAAGGATCCAGTGTAAAAATGGGTGAAGCTTCCATTCATCGCAATGGACGATGAAATCTTCACATTGATGGAGTCATGGCCTCCAAAGTGGTGTGCCCCGGACTTGGCAGGAATGGAGAAGGCCGCAGCCCAGCAAAGGATCTAGTGCAAAAACCACAGCAATGCCAACAAAAGAGCCCGAGGAGGGCCAGGAGATGTCCATAGGGCAACCGACCGGGGAAGTGGACAGGATAGAAGAGCGCACGGACCCTGGTTCAGCATCGACCCAACTCAAGCAGCTGCACGTCCTTGAGAAAATAACTCCCAGGAAGAAGGTGAAAGTGACAAAGACATCCGTTGACCCAATCACGCCCACAGAAGGTGATCTGGTTGACATCGATGAAACGATTTGTGAGGTCATAAAGGAAGCGCTCCAAGAAATGAGGATGGATCAGAACACTATGTTGGGGGCACTCAGCATGCAACTACATGGCTTACAAGCACAAGCCCCCCAAACAAGTACAATGGATCCATTCGTCACAGCAGGAACCGCAGAGGCCAAACAGGCGTTGCGCACCCGTAGGGATAACCCTTTCGTGTTTCCTAAAGGCACCCTAGCAGAAGCAAGCGAGGTTGACCTGGCTGTGATGAACAACATGAAAGGTGTTGACTTAAAATTGGTAGCCCTGCCACGTGAAACCCTGTGCCAGTTACAAGATGGGGTCATTGCAGATCTTTGCGCCAGGGATGGCCATGCGATCTAGGTCTTGAACGAGCAAAACATCAACATGGATCAGCTTAGCCTCCAGCGTGATGAGTTGGTTGCACAAGCTCATAGATTGGAGTAGGTGGTAGAGGATGCATGTTGGAGCATCCCAAAGTTAGTTGTGCTGGTAGAGCTACCATCAACAGAGTGGGTCCACCGATTGGCGGCCGGAGTCCACGAGGCTAGAGAGGAAATGACGAAGGTTCAGTTGGAGCTGAACTTGTAGATCGCCGAGCTACGGTTGAAGGCATAGTGCCCCACACCCCCAGAAGTTAGAGAGAAATACGCCTGTGCTATCCAAATGGGGTTGGAGCAAATTGGCTAGGCAGTACAAGACTGCACTGGGATATTGGATCAAGTACTAACAATGCTTACATACCTGTAGGAAGACCCAAACCTACAATGCCTAGAGACAAAAGCACGTGAGTTGCAGCAGGAGTACGACAGTGTCCGGGGGACCGTGTAGATGGTCATCCTTACTCAATGACTCAGCAAACTGTAGCAGGCAAGGGCACTGAAGGAACAATTAGACGCCTCGTGACAAAAAGAAGCCTTGCTTAAAGTGCGCATCCAGCCATGGATTGATGAAGCTTTCATAATTACAACTACCATTGAAGGAAAGCTGGCATAAATGCAGGGACTTTATGTGGTTAGACAGGAATGTGACCCTACTCATGAAGGTTTAGAGATGTGCATGCAACAAGTACAACAGACAGCGAAACAGTGTGTCGCAGACACCCAAGCTGCGCGAGATCTGTTGGAGGGGCTACGTGCCAAGATCGCCACACCAGCAGAGTGACTCGGGATGAGTCACGATGATTGTGTTGGGGGCCTGTTGGACATGGGATCCCTTGCAGCAAGTTTTGGGGCTTAAGCCTGAGTTTTGGTCAATTGTATTGTAAGACTCCACGAAGTGCAGGCGCAGAGTGCGAAAGTCTAGGATGATTCATAGGGTTGTCCACCCTAAGAATTGTAAAATAATGTAAAGTTGTGTTGGCCTACCATTGTCCGTGGACCATGGGATTGTATAAATAGAGCGAGGCTCTAAGTGTAAAGATAGTTTTTTTTGGAAAGCAAGTAATAGATAGGATAGTGAAGGCACAATTAGAGGATAGAATGGAATCTAAAGTATACTGGGTCATAGTAGTAGGAAGAGTCTCTGCAGCTGAGTGCGCAGAGGCCTAGTAGAGTCTATAGCTAAGTGCGTAGAGGCCTAGTAGAGTCCGTAGCTAAGTGCGCAGAGCCCTGCAGCTGTGTGTGCAAGGCGGAGTCGGGTCTGTACTTGGAATTGAAAGATAATAAAGAGAAGTTACTTTGTGCATCTATTCTTGAATCTATGTGTTGATGTTATACATTTCTTTTACTCTATTTATTTACTGTGCACACTTGATGAATACTCGTATGAATACTTATAAGTGAATTTAATCTAAGTAATCATCTAACAAAGACTAATTAAGGAAGCCTTGAGTAACTAACATGGGTCACGCTGCGGCTAGAACTATGCGAAGACAATATCACAGGGTGCAGAGTACCCACAGGTGCGCGTCGCATAGTAAGTGTGAAGGTTGGTTTGCATACCAATCACCACATATCAGACATCCCTAGGGTGTGGAAACCTAGTTCTAGAATCCTCCCATACTACTTTGGGTGAGACCTCAGTCTGCGCTCTGCAGACTGTTGCCAAAAGGGCCAGTAGTACTGGGATTTTCTTGGCTAAATCACTTCCAAACCTGCGTCAGGCCCCACTAAGCCAACAGTTACATTCATACAGGTCGAGCTGGGAGGTCTTCGTGTTAAGATATCTGTGCTTGCTGAGTGGCTCGAGGGTGAATCATGATGTTTGTCTTGGGGCTAAAAGCCCATGCTTTGGGTCAAGTTTTGTAATAAAGTTGTAAAGCCTCCACTTTTTGTGGTCACGAAGTGCAAAGGTGTCATGAGTCATAAAGGGTTGTCCACCCTTATTTTGTAAAGTAAAGTCTGCTGTAAAGATCTACCCATGGTCCGCAAACCACGAGATTGTATAAAAAGAGCTAAGTAAGTAATATCTACGTGATGAGAAATAAGTTTTGAAGAAGTCTTGAGCTCTAAGGAGAGAAGTCTAAGTTTCAGGTCTTAGTGTAGGTAGAGGCTCTACAGTTGAGTGCACAGAGGCCTAGGGTGGAAGTCCACAGCTGAGTGTGCGGACCCCTACGACTCTGTGCATAGGGTGGATAAAGTTTGTAATCATATGAAGATATCAATAAAGAGAAGCATTTTGCGACTTATGTGTCTTCATTTCCTATTAATGCATCTTGTCATATTGTGTATGAATTTCATTTATAATGCCTATGTGATGCGTGAATGTATGTAATTACATTAGATAATTGAACGCAAGGTTAGATATTTATTTACGCTGTGCTAACTATGATTTCTTAATAAGATAAGTATGATACTTGTGCTAGTTTGGGAATCTGCATAGTACCATGCCCTAGCAGCACGTAAGTACCTGAATCGCAGGTTAGGGCTACGCAAAGGTCAATCGTACCCCTTCATGGAAGTATCGAAGGGCGGAATAAATGGTTAGACAGACAGAGCCCTAGAACTTAGCAACCCGCGCCAAACTAGGAATAGAAGGAATAAATTGATATCACGACCATCTTAGAGTGCCGAAACTTGGTTCCAGCATCCCCCAATACTGCTTTGGGTGAGACTTCGATCTGCACTCCGTGGGATGAAGCCGGAAGGGCCATTAGTGTAGGATTTGTTTGGCTAACTAGTGTTCAACCTGGGTTAGGCCCCACCAAGCCAACAAGCCGACATAACAATAATAATGCAAGGGCACAACAATAACAATAGTGGGCTTTTACGAGGCACAATAATAACAATATGGGGACAACATGGGCACAAAAATAACAATAAGGGGTACAATGACAATAATAATAAGGGAATATACTACTATTATAGGTACCTAACATAGAGTGTGGTTTCACTCTATTTTAGTAAGTTTGATGTTGTCAAGGTTATGGTTTTCATGCATGGCATCAATATATATAGTTGGTATGATCATGCACGATGTTGTTGTGATGTTATGTTATTACATGGATGTGGTTATGATTGTACATGTACATGCTAATGTGGACTGATCTTGTAGATGAGATAAGCCTCCCTTGAATATCACTAAGGTATGGATTTGATTTTGGTATCTATTTGGTTATTTGACATGGTATACTTGTGGGAAGAAGAGAATTCAAGATGAAAAGCTACATGGTAAACTATAGTTCTCATGACACTTCCTACAGATAACTTGGGCAACAAGGAGAAGATTATTCTCCTCATATAGGAGATACATTGAGGAGTTTGAGGGCAGAGATCAAAAGTTGCAAAGTAGACAATGATGGGTTGGTTGCGTCTTAAGAAAAACTTGCAATGACTCGGGAGAAGCATGTAGAGGTTAATGCAACAATCCTTCAGAGCTTGTCAAATTTCCAGAAATAGAGATAGATGAGAACCAATCAAAAGAAGGAAGAGAAAACTAATGGACCATATGGTAGAAGAAATTGGTTTGGATACATGTTGGATAGAGGGGACACAGTTATAGGTGGAAGATCATTGGATACACTGGACAAGAATTTTTGTATGTATGGGCATCAATCTAGTTCCTCATCTAAGAGACATCACTATAATCATTATCATTATCATCCTTATAGGAGGGGGGAGTATTTACTTGAGGAGTTCAAGAAAGTGAGGCATCCTACATTTGATGGAGAGATGAAGAAGCCAAAAGATGTAGAGGTATGGTTGTCTGGAATGAAGAAATTCTTCAGATTGCATAGCTATTTATAGAAAACGAAAGCCAAGATAGACACCTTCAGTCTTAAAGGGAAAGTAAATATCTAGTTGAAAGATGTAAAGAATGTCAAGGGAATTCGAGAAGAAGACTTGATTTGGGATTATTTTGAGAGGATCTTAAAGAAGAAGAACTTATCAGAGAGGTACTATGATGATAGAGATAAGGAGCTTTATGAGCTACATATGGGTTCTATGACAAATAATGAGTACACTAGTAGATTCTTGGAGATATTGAGATATATGCCATATCTCAAGGAGGAGAAGGCTAAGATTAAGAGATTCATTAGTGGGTTTTTGGCATCATATAGAGACCAAATTGAGTTTGATGAGCCTAAATCATTAGAGGAAGCAATCTGTAAATTAAAGCAGTCAAAGCGAAAAGTTGAGCCTAAACATGACTTGAAGGGAAATGAGAAAGTAAAAGGAAAATGCCCATCGAAGAGGGGAAGACCTCAAGATGCAAGTGAGAAAGAAAATGTTGTTCCTTACAAGAAGTTTAGTCAGTTGAGAAGGGACATGTGTCACAGCCTGGAGAGAAGCAAACTAGAGGTGATAGTAGAGCGTCATTGTAGTGTTGGATATGTGGAAAAGATCATCGTAAGAAGGAGTGTCCATTGTACCAGGGAGGGAGGCCTCAGATCTATAGTTATTAGGAGGTACATACAATTGGGCATGTTGGTCATAGTATTCCTTGGATTTATGTGGTTATGGACAACAGGTAGTTGGATCACCAGTCATCTATAATTGATATGGATGGTAAGATTTGTGATCAAGTTATTTCTATTTTGATTGATCCTATATCTAATTATAGTTACATTTATCCTGACCTAGTGTATAAGTGTGGCTTGAGAAAAGAAGTGCAGGTAGAGTCTTGGTTGGTGCAGTTGGCTATAGGTATGAAGAAGAGAGTCCATCATTGGGTAAGAGCTTGTGCATTTGAGTTGAATGGTATGCCTACAACAACACATTTGAATGTACTGCCATTTGGATCATATAGTATGATTTTGGGTATGGATTGGTTGTATCTTCACATGACCAAGGTAGATTGTTATGACAAGGCTATTGAGTTCTTGGATGATAATGGAGAGAATATAATCTTGCAGGGGAAGAAGAATCCTACATCAGTGTGGATGGTCACAACTATGTAGGCTAATCTTAGTGGCAGAAAAAGGTGTGTGATGTTTGCAGTTCATATTTCTAGTGACAAGGGTAAGGATGTTGAGGATGCAAAAATCTTGAAGAGGTATCCCATATTGCAGCAATTTCAGGGTGTGTTTCCAGCAAAGATTCTAGAGATTCCTTTGTAGAGGCAAATAGACTTTTCTATTGAGTTGGTACTAGGGGCAGCACCAACATCAAAGGAACCTTATAGGATGAGCACTCCAGAGTTAGTAGAGTTGAAGTTGCAGTTGAAGGAAATGCTTGATAAGGGATACATTATACCAAGTGTATCACCTTGGGAGGCACCAATATTCTTTGTGAAGAAGAAGGATGGTACTCTTAGATTGTGCATTGATTATAGGAAACTAAATAAGGTGACGATTAAGAATAGGTATCCATTTTTGAGGATTGACGACTTGTTTGATCAATTGAAGGGAGAACTAGTGTTCTCAAAGATTGATGTATGATCAAGATATCATCAGGTGCACATCAAATAAGACAACATATACAAGACTACCTTTAGGACTAGGTATGGGAATTATGAGTTTGTTGTAGTTCCATTAGGCTTGAACAATTCTCCATCTACTTTTATGTGTCTGATGAATAGTGTGTTGTGTACTTATATGGACAAGTTTTTTATTGAATTCATTGATGACATTTTGATATATTCTAAAAATGAGGAAGAGCATGACAAACATTTAGTAGCAATGTTGAGATTGCTAAGAGAGCATCAATTGTATGCTAAGCTTAGCAACTACAATTTATTTTAGATATAAGTACACTACTTGGGACATGTTGTTTCCAAGAAAAACATAACATTAGACCTAGAAAAGATAAACATTATCATGGAGTGGGAAACTCCTAGAAATGTGGAGGAAGTCATATCATTCATGGGTTTAGCAGGCTACTACAGGAGGTTCATCAGGAAATTCTCACTCATTGCATATCATATTAAATCATTACAAAGGAAAGGCAAGAAGTCTAAATGGAAATAGGAGTGTGCAATCAATTTTGAGTAGTTGAAGCAGTTGTTGACAAATGCTCTAGTGTTAAAGATTGCAGATCCATATAAAGAGTTCATAATATGTACAAATTCTTACAAGAGAGGGCTTGGTGGAGTCCTTATGCAGAAAGGGACAAGCGATATGCTAAGAGTCTAAGAAACTAAATGAGCATGAGAAGAACTATGTGACTCATGATCTTGAGTTGGCAGTCATTATTCATGCCTTGAAGATGTGGAGAAATTATCTTCTTGGTAGGAGATTTGTGTTGATGAGAGATCAGAGTGGGTTGAGATATATGTTTGACCAGCCAAATTTGAATGCCAGGGAAGCTAGATGGTTGGCTACTCTTAATGAGTTTGACTTTTAGATCAAGTACATTAAGGGAAAGGAGAACATGGTTGTAGATGCTCTCAGCTAGAAAGTGAAGTTGAACCATGTTGTAGCAGTGAGCTCATATGGGACAAATCTACAAGATTAGATCTTACATGCAGGACAACAAGATGACAGGTACATGAATCTTATTCATAGGCTATATAAGGGCATAGATGATCATGATGTATATTATCATCTCACGATAGATGGTTTGGTGAGATCTAGGGACAAGATCTATGCGCTCGATGATAGTGAACTCAAGAAGCTTATCTTGAGGTATTTTCATATAAATAAATATTTAGGTCACCAAGGATGTCATAAGATGTTGACAACATTAAATAAGTTCTACTACTGGCTGAATCTGAAGAAAGAAGTGGTAGCGTTCATGGCGAGATGTTAGGACTATCAGTAGGTCAAAGCAAAGTGTAAGCATCCAAGTGGGTTTCTTCAAGCTATTTTGATTCTAGAATGAAAATGGGAGGTCATTTCTATGGATTTCACTACAAGTCTTCTGAGGACATTGAGGTAGCATAATTCTATCATGGTTGTGGTTGAGAAGTTGAGCAAGTAGCTCACTTCATTCCAGTGAAGACTTCTTATTCATCTAGTGAGGTAGCACAAGTATTCATGAGGGAGATCGTGAGATGTCACAATGTCATGAAGAAGATTGTGTCAGATAGGGATGCCAAGTTCACTTCCAAGTTTTGGAAGGAGTTGTTTTTAGGCTTGGGGATAGAGTTGGCCTTTAGTACAACTTTTCATCCACAAACAGATGGATAGATAGAGAAGTTCAACATGATATTGGAGGATGTGTTGAGGATGTATGTCATGCATCATTAGAGGAGATGGGAGGAGTACCTTTCATTGGTTGAGTTTGCATACAAAAATGGTTATTAGGAGTCACTGAGGATGATTCTGTTTGAAGCACTGTATGGGCAGAGTTGTAACTTTCCCATCGGCTGAAGTAATCTAGTGAACAAGGTACTTATTGGACCAGACATGCTGGAAGACATGGAACAAGAAATGTAGGTTATAATCAATAATCTAAAGGCAACACAGGATGAGCATAAAATGTATGCATACTAGAATAGGGCACTTAAGGAGTTTTAGGTTGGGGAGCATGTGTATTTTTGCTCAAGCCCAAGAAGAGCTCCTTGAGGATCAAATCATGTGCCAAGTTTTCACCATGGTATTGCAGGCCTTTTGAGATCCTTGTTAGGATTGTACCAGTGGCCTACAGACTTGCATTGCCTCTGACAATGAAGTCCATGATGTTTTTCATGTTTCATTTCTTAAAATATATGTAAAGGATGTTCATCATGTTATTTATTGGTTTGTATTGTAGGTGGAGCACGACGGATATTTCCAGCTGGAACCTTGTTGGGACAGGGTCCCCTAGGGTCATTTTTGGGGTTAAATCCCAAGTTTTGGGGCAGAAAGCCCAAGTTTTTGTATAAAAAGTGTAAAATCTCCACATTTTATGGTCGCTGAGTGCGAAGATGTAAAGTGCCATAAAGGGTTTCTGTTCTTCGTTTATGTAAGTCATGTTGGGTTTAGGATATCTACCCATGGTTCACGGACCAAGGGATTGTATAAAAAGGGAAGTCTTAGAAGAGTCTAAGGTAGATTAGATTTGGTGATTGATGTTGATGTAATGGGTCAGTAAGAGATAAGAGTGAAGAGTCTTAGCATAGGAAAGAGGCTCTGAATCTATGTGCGCAGAGGCCTAGGGTAGAAGTCTACAACTGAGTGTGCGGAATCCTGCAGCTATGTGCGCATGATAGCTAGAGTTTGTAAAAAAGATATGAAGCATTAATAAAAAGGGCTACTATAGAATTACATGTGTTTGATCTATTTACTTCTATTATGAATGCATGTGACTATGTTATGAAGAATATCAGGTTTATGATTTAATGCTATATTAATGAGTGAATCTACATGTTTTACTTTGTTGTATGAACACAAGTAAAAATATCTGTTTACGGGAAGAATATCTCAATGCATGTTGAAGTTATCAGATACTTAAGCCAATCATGGTAAATATAGAGGTAAGAATAATTACAGAAGCATGTAATTAGATAAATCACCTATTTTGGGTTCGCGAAGGACGATCACAGACCTTCACGCAGGTCTCGAAGCCGAATAAGAGAAGTATATCGATAAGCCTTAAAAGGCTTATAAATCTACGTGAAGATGGGTTTAGGGTATAAAACGACATCACTACCATCTCTGGGTGCAAAAACTTGGTTCATGCATCCCCCCATACTGCTTCGGGTGAAACTTGAGTCCCCGCTGCACAGATTGATACCGCAAGGGCCAGTAGTGTAGGGATTTGCTTGGCTAATTAAAGCTGAACCTAGGTTAGGGCCCACTAAGCCAACAACCATCAGAAGTATTACCAGCTTAAGGCAAGAATGGGGTGGGAGATGAGACTCACCATGCAGATAAGAGAATATGAAATGGACCAAGTTATTCTGAATCTAAGGTCCGACTGAATATTTTTCCTAAATAGACATGGGGGCAAATAGGGAGACCTACATTACAGTGGTATCCTATTCAATTGAGGATGGAAAATCAACAGAAGATCCCCATGGGAAGACTACAGGGAGTGACAGTCAATATCGAAGGTGCGAGCTCGTTGGCTAATTTTAAAGTGATAAGGATTGTGGATGACAATAATTCCTACCTTGCGTTGCTTGGGATCGAGTGGGCTATCAACATGAATGGGGTGATGTAATTGATAGAATTGGGAGACTCAATCTTGATTCAGTCCCAACTCAATCAACAGAGTAGCCTGGACCATCTCAGAAAGGTCCCCCAAAGTGGCTGACAAAGACACTTGAAAGTGTTCATCCTGATGAAGTTGGAAAGATAGGAACCAGAAATTCAAACCGACAAAATGGAGGTGATGTAGATGACTCTAATTCACCTATTGATATGGATGTTTCTTATGATTGTGAATTGAACTTGTCTACAGATTTTGAACCAACTTCCTTTAAAGAAGCTGCTTCTCATGATGAATGGAAAGAAGCGATGCAAAAGGAGTATGATGCCCTCATAAAGAACGACACTTGGAAGCTGGTTGATCCTCCATTAGGAACCAAACCAATTGGCTGCAAGTGGGTCTACAAGAACAAGTATAAAGCTAATGGATCACTTGACAAGCATAAAGCTAGGCTTGTGGCAAAAGGTTTTGCACAGAAGGAAGGGGTCGATTACGAGGAGAATTTTGCCCCCACAAAAAAATGGGCTACCATCCGGACACTCTTTGCACTAACAACTCAGAATGGTTGGAAAGTCCATCAAATCGATGTAAAAACTGCTTTCTTGAATGGAGATATAAAAGAGAATATTTTTATGTCCCAGCCTAAAGGATTTGCTGTGAAAGGACATGAACATAAAGTATGCAAACTTGTGAAGTCCTTGTATGGCCTCAAACAAGCATCGCGAGCCTGGTATGAAAACTAACTGAGCATCTTCTGAAACTCAATTTCATCATTTTGATCTTAATGATGCAACTTAATTGTCAGAAAGGGCAAACAGTTTTATTCTTGTGTATATGTAGATGATGTTTAAATGACAGAACAGAAAAGCTATGCTCCAAAAGAAGGATTGAGAAAAGTTTGAATGACTGATTTGGGGCTAGTTCCTACTATTTTGGCATGAAGTAAACCCAACACAGTCCATATTTATTTCTAAAAGAAATACATTGGAGATTTGTTGAATAGGTTTGGCATGACAGAGTGAAATCCTCTTACTACTCCAATGGAACAAAACTTAAAGCTCACATCTATTGAAGGAAAGGAATTTGTGGATGCAACAAAGTATAGATAGCTTGTAGGAAGTCTCAACTACCTAACTACTACCAGACTAGACATTTCATTTGCTATTGGAATCCTCTCCAGGTTTATGCAAAAGCTTTGTGAGGGACACTGGTTTGCTACAAAAAGAGTTCTAAAGTACTTGAAGGGAACTCAAGACTTTGGAATCAAGTACACACAAGTGGATGACTTCAGCTTGATCGGATACTCTGATTCAGACTTCGATGGAGACAAAGAAACTGGGGTATCTACTTCAGGATATGCTACGAGTCTTGGATCAGGAGCTGTCTCTTGGAGATCACACAAACAATCAGTTCCAGCAGATTCCACAACAGAAGCAGAATACGTGGTAGCAACTGAAGCAAGAAAAGAAATTGTGTGGCTCAGGAAAATTCTTGAAGATTTGCAGGTAAACAAGTACAATCAACTCCACTCATGATTGACAACACCTCTGCAATAAAGTTGGCCGAGAACCTAAATTTCCATGATCGAACAAAGCACATCAATACTAAATATCATCTGATTCGACATCATGTTGAGGCCAAAACAATCCATCTCCGTCATTGTTCCACAATTGAGCAAATTGTAGACATCTTCACCAAAGCGCTTGGAAGAGAAAAGATTAAACAATTCAGAATGATGCTTGGACTCACCAACATCTCTTCAGATTAGGGGGGAAATGTTGACACCTAATCCTTGTGATTGGGTAAATATATGTAAATAAATAAATGAGAAATGTGAACAGTCATTGGGAGATGAACTGAACAGTATCTCCCTCATGTATATAACAGACCTACCTAATTGAATGAAATATGAATCAGTTTTCTACCTAATGGAGTTACTGCCTGGCCTGACAATTAATTTGAAGAAGCGGATGATTTCATTTGAAAGAAAATCGCTCCATGTAGTAATACCGTTGGACCTTGTAGAAGGACCGTGCTACACTAAATCAGTCCATGATTATGAAAGTGATGATGATTTGGACCAGATTTATAAGATAACGGCGCAAGATCAAGATTGGGTGAATCTGACAGCCGATGGACGTATTGCATGGGACCGTGAGAGCTCCTGCACATCAGACTTAGACGTGGAATTGGACCACTAGCATAATAGATTTTACGAAGTATCTACGCTATGATGTAACATGATGACCAAATCATTGCGTTGCGTATCATCAAAGGTAAGAAGTCTGCCTTATTATGATGGTTTAACCAACGTTGATAAATTTATGGATGCATTTAAAAGGGAAGTTCTAAAGAAGCATCACTTCCAATCCTTGGACTTAGCGTTGCGTGCTATGCTTGTAAGATGGTGGGGTACGCATAAAGGAAACTTCGATGGATGGCACGAATATAGAAGAATGATGAGGATACGATTTAGTTGCCCAATGGTACAACTGATAGAGAAATATGATGGAAGGAGTGATCTGCGTGATCACTTAGCCAAATGGATCGATGCTTAACGAGCTAAAACTTAATATTACAGAGCTTGAGTTGAAGGCCCGACCTTAGAATCTACTAGGGGTTAATGAACAACATGAGGTAGCTGTCAAGGATGCAATTGCTGCAGTAGATAATGCATTGATGGATTGCACTACACTATTTGAGCAGTTGTTGGCTTGTTTGGGCTTGACCCAGGTTCGGAGGTGATTTAGCCAAACAAATCTCGGTACTATTGGCCCTTTCGGCAACGGTCTATCGAGTGCGGACTGAGGTCTCACCCGAAGTAGTATGGGAGGGTGCTAGAACCAGGTTTCCACACTATGGAGATGTCTGATGAGTTCAAGTGGTCCGCGGTTCGACCCTGTGCGCATGTCGCTATGCGCACTTACCCGTACCTCGTAGCCTGAGATGTTTCCTTCGTGAAACCCTACTTGGTGGCTGAACACTATTATTACCATAGCACTTACTAGTATTCCACAGTTAGTTGATTAACTTAGCTTACTTGCATACGTTAAGTTATACTTAGGAATATCAATCATTCATAAAAGTGCGTGCAATAAATAAACATTATAATTGTAATTTATATCAAACAAGTAATAACTCAAGGACAGATATACAGAATTAAGATAAAACTTTTCTTTATTATAATCTTCTTTGGTTACAAACTGGACTCCGCCCTATGCACTTGGCTCCAGGGGTCTGCACACTCAACTGCGGACTGCTAGGCCTCTATGCACTCAGCTGTAGAGCCTTCTCCTACTCTACGACCCAAGACACACTTTACACTTGCGACTTAATCCCCTCAGACTTCTTCTCCCTTTTACACTTAGAGCCTCACTTTATTTATACAATCCCATGGTCCACAAACCATGGGTAGGCCAACATTACATTACAAACTAGGGTGGACAACCCTATGACTCTAACATATTTCCGCGCTTTCAATTCGCGGGGCTTTACAACATCATTCGGTCAAAACATTGGCTTTGAGCCCCAAAACATGCCTCAGGGGGATTCCATCTCCAATAGGCCCCAAACACAAACATCATGCCTCGCCCTTGAGTAACTTTGTTGGTGAGGTGATCTTGGCACAAAGTTCCTCCAATTGTCCTCGAACTGTGCTAATGTTGGCAGCGCACTGAGCCGCTGCTTGCTGAATCTGTTGCATCCTCTGTTTTGAGACCTCCGTGTCTAGGTTGCTTCTCTGCATTAACGTGTGCATCCCATGTATGTGTGTGACCTTTCCTTCGATGTTTGTCGTGATAGTGAAAGCCTCGTCGATCCACGGCTGGATGCGTGATTTGAGAATTACCTCCTTATGTCATGCCGCATCCACCTGCTCCTTCAATACCTTGGCTTGCTGCATCCTCACAAGCCATTGAGTGAGGACTACTGTCTGCACAGTTCCTCTGACACTGTTGTATTGCTGCTAAAGTTCTCGTGCCTCTACCTCTAGGCGCTGGATGTTGGGGTCCTCCTACAAAGTTCTGAGGACCTCAAGTGCTTGCTCCAACAAAGTGGTACAGTCTTGCACTGCACTTCCAATTTCTTCCAATCCCACTGTGATAGTGCTAGCACGCTGTTCTCGGACCTTCGTGGGAGTGGAAGGCTACGCCTTTAACCCAGCTCGGTGATCTAAAGATTCAGCTCTAGCTGAACCTTGGTCGTTTCTTCTCTAGCCTCGCAGACTCTGGTTTCCAACCTATGGATCTGCACATCTACTGGTAGATCTGCTGGGATGGCTAGCTCTGGGATGTGTCGGCAAGCATCGTCTACCACCTGCACCAACTGTTGATTCTGTGACACCAATTCATCGGGCTGTAAGCTAAGCTGTTCATATTTATCTTTTGCTCGCTGAGAACTTGGATCACGTGGCTCTCCTCTGTTGAAAAGTGTGCAACAAGAAATGCTTGTTGAGAATGCAACAAGATGATGGAGCTTAGTGGAAAGGAGTCACCTTCACTAAGTGGTCCCGCAGGCAATTTTTGGCGCAAGTCTATTTTTAGACTATGCCTATTTTTAGACATATGGATCATGTCTATGGATTGCAGGTTGTTGTTTATGGATGATTGATCAAATTGGGAAAAATAG
>APFE031339575.1:202670-297484 GCA_000404065.3 Pinus taeda | reverse complement strand
AGCCTCACCTCTCCTCGACATCTCTTCGCATTCTGAATCACAGTTATCCAACGAGACGAGGAAGAATCAACCACTACTGCTCAATTACATCATACTTCAGAACACTTAAGTCTGGAGTCCCCTGAAGTTCAATCCATCATCCAGAAACTTCAAGGCTTCTCAATTTCGCCTCCTAGATCTGAAGTATCACAAGGCAGTCAGACTTCGCAATTCCGCTTACCTCCTCACCTTACCAGACTCCAAAGCAAAAAACTAGGTATTGAACCACCTGAGTTCCCTTTACCCGAAAGGAAAAGGATTAAAAAGACCGCTGAAGGTTCTGGTAGCAAAACCTTTTCTCCATCATATTCCATTTCATCATCACCTGTGCAAAGTCAAACACCCACTTCACCACTACATATCATTGTTCACCAACAGACTTCATCTCAAACATCGCAATCTTTTCAATCTGTACTTCCACCTCCCCCTCAAGCACCTGGAACACCACAGGCAATCGCTGGTACTCCTAAAATGGCCCAAAGACCATGGAGAAGTCCTGGTGCAGTCACCATGCCTGCGCCTTTACATCCGTTACCCAATTACCCTGAAAAATGGCTACCCAAGTTCAATCCAGATGCTGGAACATCAGCAGAAGAACACATAAATAATTTTATGTTGTCAGTCAATTTAAAGGGAGTCACTGAAGAAGATGTGGTGGTTAGATTGTTTCCCTATACACTACAAGGATCTACAGGGTCTTGGTATTTTTCCTTGCCCTCTAGATCCATCACAAGTTGGAATATCTTCCAGGAACAGTTCCTCACCAAATACGACGATGACAGATCCTTGGCTACACTCGTCCATGACCTTTCCAATTTAAGGATCGAGTCAAGAGAACCCATTAAGGAGTTCAAATCCCGATTCAACAAACTCTTGAACAAAATCCCCACCGATGATAAGCCAAGTGAACAAGTTAGAAGCGAGTGGTATATCACTGCCTTACCCTCAAACATAGCCACATTTGTGGATAGGGCTAAACAACCTACATTAGCCGAAAACATGAAGGAAGCCCTCGCTGTTGAAAAAAGTGTAATCGCCTTAGAAAAGAAAATTGCCCTGGAAGAACGAAAATCTAAAAAAGTGTCCTTTAAAGATGACTCGAAGAAAAAGATCAATAAGGATCCATATGACATGGAGGGCCTTCAGAAAGTCTTTAAAACCATGTCGAATGAAATGGTTGAGATTAAGAAGCAAGTATTAGAGTCCTCAACGAAGAAACCATATAGGAATTTCAAGAAACCCGAGTCCAAGCCTCCAAATGTCATAGCATACGCAGATTCGGATCCTGAGGAAGAAGAAGAGGAAGAAACAGTTACACCATCCGAATAAGAAAAAGAGGAAGTAGTTGAATGCCACGGGATGTGGGACTTTATACTCCCTAATTCCGATACTGATCCTGAGCAAGAAGCCTTTCCTGTCACTACAAGGAGTAAAGCTACTCCCGAACCTGTTCAAGCTAATCCAAAGAAAAGGAGTGCTGGTACTAATACTGTAAAGGAAAAGGTACCCGCAAGGAAGCCAGCCGCGACAGTATCTCAAAATCCACCATCATCCTACAATACACCTTCGTCATCCAAGACATTGGTAGTTTCTGATTCGATGGATTATAATATTGTCGATGACATGAAGAAAACTAAGGCAAACATCACCATGTTTGAGCTTAGTAAATTAAAACATCAAAAAAAATTACTTCTCAAACAACTTAATGTTGTTCCTTCTTCACCTCTTCCCACCACTAAAGCTGCAAGTGATTCAGGACAACCACCTTCTAGTAGAGTTGAGGCGACTGACACAATTTTGATTGGAGATAGATCAAATTCCCATAGCCCTCCTTTCCTCGTAACCTATGAAATTTACAATCGAAATCTACATAACTGCTTAATTGATTCTGGGGCATCATCTAATATAATGCCTGCATCAGTTTGTTCTAAACTGAATATAGAACCCCATAAATCTTCTATTCACATTGTGCAGTTAGATAGAACTAAAGTTCAAGTTTTAGGGGAAATAAACTCTGTAACAATCAGGTTATCAGTGGATCCACGAATAATCCAAAGGATTGACATCCTAGTCGCCGATATACCTGAATTCTATAGGTTGATTTTAAGCAGGGATTGGTCAGAAAATCTCCATGGGTATATCTCCACCGATTGGTCCCATATGTGGCTCCCCTATAAGGGCAAGCCCAATCAAATAAAGATCAATCGGGAGAAACATATGATCCACACTATTACAGAATTTGAACAAGAAAACCAACCAGTCGCGTTCAACAACAATATCTTAGGGAATTATTCTTCTGAGTCATTTTTCGGCAATTATATTGCCCAACCATCCCCTTTTTCAGTTAACAATTTCGCATCGCAAATTGAAAATTTTTCGCAGACCGACAAGTCTAAATGTGTTAATGTTACTGAGAATTTTGTAAGTAAGATTGTAGAAAATTCTTTATTTTGGTCTTTATATTTTGATGGATCCAATTCTAGTGAAGGATCAGGAGCAGGATGTATTTTGGTTAGCCCACAAGGGGAAAAAACAATGTTGTCCTGCAGGCTAGAGTTTGAATGCACCAATAACACCGTTGAGTACAAAGCATTAGTCCAAGGACTATATGAAGCGATCAACCTCAAATTCCAATACTTGAAAGTGTTTGGAGATTATGAGATTATTGTTAAACAGGTAAGGAATACAATTCATTTTCTTTTGAACCATCTTAAACATTATCAATCGCTAGTACAAGAGCTCACTTCCCATTTTTTAGCATTCAATATTTCTTCCATTCCCAGATCGCAAAATTCAGCAGTCGACTTGCTAGCCAATGTCGCTTCCAAGCTACTCCCTTCTGAAGACTATAGTCCAAATAGGTTTTCAGTAGAATTACTTTTTAGGCCATCCATTCTTGACAATGTAACCAATTGGAGAGTATTCAACCATGATGATGACATTTTACAATTTCTGACCTCCGAAAAATCCTATGATAATCAAATCATTGAGGAAGACGAGCACGATATTCAAATATGAGATAAACATGGGGAAAACTCAATCCCGAAGCGCGTGGTGAAGCTTGAGGACCTTTACGATATTAAAGACAGGTTTAAACCTGTGTCCAATACAAAGCTTCAAAGCTCTACCTTAAGGTTTGAATTAATAAACCTTGGCACTGAACAAAATCCTCAAAACATTAATTTAGGATTAGGACTTTCCATAGAGGAAAAGGAAGCATTCATTAGTCTGTTATGAAAGAATAAACATGTTTTCGCTTGGAAATATGACGATCTAAAAATGTATGATTCATCTATTATCCAGCACACTATCCCGATGCTTCCCGAACAGAAACCAGTTCAACAAAAGTTGAGAAAAATACATCCAAACTTAGAGGGTCAAATAAAATCGGAACTCAATAAACTCTTAAAAGATAAGATTATTTTTCCCGTACGACACTCAAACTGGGTCTCCAATATGGTACCAGTCAGAAAGAAAAATGGCAACATAAGGATTTGTATTGATTTCAGAAATTTAAATAAGGAAAGTTTAAAAGATAACTTCCCATTACCCACTATGGAGCAGATACTCCAATCAGTGGCAGGCTCAGACTTAATGTCCTTTTTGGATGGTTTTTCAGGATATAACCAAATTTTAGTCCATCCTGATGACCGACTCAAAACCACATTCAGAACAAAGTGGGGAACGTATGCATATCAGAAAATGCCTTTCGGACTTATTAATTGAGGAGCCACTTTTCAAAGAGCAATGGATGTCACTTTCAAAGGGTTAATTAATAGAACAATAGTCATCTATTTAGATGACATTACTGTATTTTCTAAAGAGAGATCCAACCACTTGCATGATTTGAATCAAATCTTTCAGCGCTGTAAGAAATACGGTATTTCTCTAAACCCTAAGAAATCCTTTTTCGCTCTTGATCAAGGTAAGCTCCTAGGCTTTATTGTATCTAAAAACGACATCTATATTGATCCAGACAGGATTAAAGAAATCTCTGAAATCCCTTTTCCTCATAATAAGAAATCCATGCAGTCATTTTTAGGCCAAATCAATTTTGTAAAAAGATTCGTTCCAGATTTTTCTCAGATTATTTTACCACTTCAAACTATGATTAAGAAAAATTCAGTCTTTAAATGGGGATTGCCAGAAAAGGAAGCGTTTGAACTAATCAAACAATCAATAATCAATGCCCCGGCTCTAAATACTCCAAATTTTTCTAATCATTTTACAATGTATACCATTGCCTCCGATTGCTCTTATGCTGCAGTACTTACACAGATCAACGATCACAATTTGGAAGCACCTATTTCCTTCTATAGTTCAAATCTTCAAGGTGCATAATTAAATTACTTCGAAGTATAAAACAAGCCTTTGCTGTATATAAAGCGGTTAAACATTACAGACCCTTCCTTTTAAAAGCCCATACAAAGGTTATAGTTCCCTTCTCCTTAGTTAGGCAACTATTAATCCAAAGAGAATTAGGAGAAAAAAGGGCAAATTGGGTAACAACACTTCAAGAATATGACCTAGAGATCAAGCCAGCAAAGATTGTTAGAGACCAAGGTTTTTGCAGTTTATTGGCAGGAGCATCCAACATTCCGAAATCAAGCGATACAGATCAATCTGAAACAATCAACCAGATAAGTATCATTGACTCTGAATCACAGTATGCTGATTTAATATTTTATTTGAAAAATGGATATGCACCTCCCAACCTGTCCTACAAAAGCAAAAGGGCCATAAGATTCAAAGAAAAAAAATTACCATTATTGATGATGTGCTTTTTAGGCAAAATTATGATTCAGTTTTATTGAGATGCCTTGAAAAACCCGAAGCACAAAAGGTTTTGCAGGAATTACATGATGGAACAATAGGAGGCCACTTTGGAGCCGATACAATAGCTCACAAAGTCATCCATGCTGGATATTATTGGCCCACTCTGTTTAGAGATGCTCATGAATATGTAAGGAAATGCCGAAATTGCCAAACTTCAAGTGGAAGACAAAGGAAATCAGCCTTCCCTCTGCAACCGGTCAACATTGAACAACCATTTGAGCAATGGGGATTGGACATTATCGGAGAGATTAACCCAAATTCTTCCAAAAAACATAAGTATATCCTTACTCCCACTAATTACTTTACCAAGTGGGTTGAAGCGATTCCTTTACAGACAACAAATTCTGAAGCCATTATTGAATTTACAGATCAATTCACCATTACCAGGTTTGGTGTCCTGAATGCTCTTGTTTTTGATAACGCATCTTACTTTTCAGGCAATGCTATGTTTGATTTCGCAATTAAAAGAGGATTCAAACTCAAATATTTTGCTAACTATTATCCTCAGGGCAATGGTTTGGCCGAATCTACAAACAAAAATCTTATTAAAATTATCAAGCGAACTATCGAACAGAATCATAAGAACTGACACAAATCTTTAATATTTGCATTATGGGCTGATAGGATAACGCAAAAAGCTTCTATAGGTTCTTCCCCATTTAAACTTGTTTATGGACAAGAAGCTGTACTACCAACAAATCTCATTCTTCCTTCTCTAGCCCTGGTTCAATTTATTGAAGAAAGCCCTTCTTCTTATTTACAGCTTAGACATGACCAAATTCTAAAATTAGAAGAAGAAAGAGAAAAAGCCAAAATTATTCATGTGAAACATCAGTAGATCATCAAGTCATCATTTGATTCAATTTCATCTGGTTCTAAACAATTTCAAGTCGGTGATTTAGTCCTGAAATGGGACAAAGCCCATGAAGATAAAGGAAAACACACCAAGTTTCAGAAGATGTGGCTTGGACCGTTTTAGATCTGTGAAAAGATAGGCCATTCGACCTTCATGCTACAAGATTTATAAGGGTTGAGAGATTCTCTCCCTGTTAATGGTCTGATCTTAAAGAAAATTTTCAATTGAGGAGGTAACCCCTTCTCCTTTTAATAGCATTTTTGTAGTTTGTAGCAGCATTAGAAAACAAAACTGTAAGGTATCTTCTATTTGACCTTTGCTGTATTCAAAGAGTTTCTCAAAACAAGCAGTGCGATATTTACTTTTAAATAAATAGAAGTCTCAAACAAAAGGAATGGTTTCTAGGAAATTAGATATAATTGCATTCTGAAACTACACTACAATCCTAGTGAACCCTTCTCGAAGTTTATAAATATTGTAAATCTTTTTAGATTTTTCAAATTGGTTACAAAAAGGTTATCAATATTAAAATAGGAGCTAATCCAAATTCAACATCTCCAACTCTTACCTTGTCATCCATCCTCTCTTAAGGAGAAAATTGTCTATCCCACTTACCCAAGTTCGTGATTACTCAGAATGTAATTCCAAGAATACTGGATGCAAAAGTTAAGAGGTCTTATTACAAGCCTGCTTACCATGTTCATAGGGAAATAGTTTAGCCGACATTACCAATACTGCATACCAAAACAGGGTAATGGCTTCAATTGTAAGACAAGGGGTCTCATCACGAGCTAGCTTGTTCGGTTAGATTACTACCAGTGAATGGCATTGTCACTTAACTGGCCACCACACCAGGGAAATGGCTTTTTATATTGCGAAATAACAGAAAAAGAAAAGAGATACAAAATGTGAAAAACATATTTTTAATTCATTCTGTTAATCATGCTCTAAGGTGAATGGGACAATAGACAATGATATGGTTAAAAGGTATCCCTGCCGAAACTATGGACGTTTACTGGCAGCAGAGGCTCTACCTATGACAAATGAGTTAATTTTAATAGCTGATTTGGAAAATTTCTCTGTTTTATCAATATCAACCAAAAAACACCAATTTAAAATCTAGAATGTATCTATTTTTAAACAAAAGAGGAAATTAGCAAAAAAAGTTTTGTTTTGTCTAGAATGCAACTATACCTAGTTATATTAGAATTTTTCCCTTTTGATAAAAAATTTCTATTTTGAAAAAGTTTAAGTGTTTCTATACTTTTCAGAGATAACTGTTTCTTCCAGCGAATTGCCAATTGTTGTGCCATACAACAACCCCCCATTTCATATCATTACTATTCCAAAACTATAATATGAAATGGGTCCCTTTTTTTTAAAATTTTGTTTTTAAATTGGTATCAATTAAAGTTCTATTTCAAAAAGGCCTTTTCAATAAAACCAAACAAAAAACCTCAGCGTAAAATGATTTATCTTTATCATTGCGATAAAGTGATCGCAAGATCGCATATCGCAATGACAAAGGGAGCACAACTTAGGGACATTTTGATTTCTGCCGATGCAAAATCGCTATCGGATATCGGTGAAACATAAGGTAACACAATTAATAACCCCTTGCTCCGATGCGATGCGAAATCGGCAATCGGCAATCCGCAATCGGCGATAATGCTTAAACGCAAATAAGCTCCATCTCGCCCCGATGCGATGCGATATCGCTATCGGTGATCAGCGACTCACCATGCCCACATTCTAAACTGCCCCACTCGCTACTCTCGACGCGATGCGATATCGCTATCGGCGGTCAGGGATTCCAAATGGAAACAAAGCAATGACTTAGGATTTTCCCGATGCCCGATTGCGAAAAGGGTAAAAGTGCAATTTTCAAAGTAAAATCATAAAGGCAGTTTAATACGATTTATTCGTAATTAAGGAAATATCTTTTGAAAAGCCGCTCATCCGCATTCAACCGCCAACTCGCCCAAGGCATGCTTCAAATAAATCATTCGGCCATTTACCAAAGTGACTGGTATTAATGAGATTGACAGGCCTTAACGGCCATTTAATGAAAACAGCAAGCTTGTGATCTATTCATAGATTTGATTCGAAAGCCGTCTTAAGTCAATCGATCACCATGAATGCATCAAGATATATATACCTCAGTCTATTCAATTCATGTTATTGTTTCCTGTATTACGCCTATCTTTCGCTCTGTGCAGAATTCTTCCGCAGAGACAGACTTGAGTGGAATGGGAAAGAAGTCCAAAAAGACTACAATGCCTACTACTTCGCCAGCCGCAGGGCAATGTGTTGTTGACTTAGGGAGTAAAAAGAAAGGGCTTATATCAGATACGACGTGCCTAGGACTTACCAGGGCCACTTGGCAAGGAACATATAATTTGATTGAAGCCGAAGAGCCAAAGGTGACCGGGATACAAGTCTCATTCGATAGTACTAGCAAATATGAGGCCAATCTAAAAGACTTGGCCAATTCCTTTCTGCACAGAATAGCGGCCCGGGAGCAAATTCTCCCATATACGGATGTGGTAAGGTGGGCAATTCAAGAGATCCCAATTACCGACAGAATGTTCAGCACTGCAGATAGGAGGATTTTCGGTTCTTTTCGAGCCGCAAATCTAAGGCAAATGTATCATCTACCGGCAGAAGAGAAAAAGTATAACATGACATTTCTGGAGAAGTTCAGAGCAGAAAACAAGACCGAGTCTGAACCCATTCGAGGCTGGAGACAAAATCCAACAAAGCACAAGCATGAATCCTCGGGTAAGTACTAAGTCGACTCTCTATGTTCTTCTTACTACTATGCTGGAATTATGTTGTGTAGGCTATGGGGATTACATGACTCCGTCAATTTTACCATAGAAATGGTTCCCTTAATGGAGGCGGCATGTAGTGGCGAGATTATGGATTGGGTGGATATATTATTCGACAAGTTAGCCAAGGCCATTCTTAATTTCAGATTTAATTCTCGCATCACAGAGAGGTTCATTCTGCCATTTTATTACAGTGCCTATGTGTTGGATGTTTTATGTTTTAATTTTGAGTTTCCTGTGCTCGGATGGAGGTGGATGTCGCAAGACCCCACACCCATCCACATATATCATCAAAAGTTGTGGAAGACCAACTACAAACACCACCTGTATCAAATCTGCAACGGTTTCATGTTGCCAATTTATTACTCCATTTTTGATAAGCCTGCCCCGAAGATTTTTGAACAAGGAGGGGTAGATTTAACCGCAGTAGCGAGTTAGTTCGGAGAAGAGAAATTCACCTACATTAGAGTTTTTGGTAGTCAGGCCAGGCCCCATGTGCTTCCACTATACATCCCTGATAAGTTACTTGTCAGGGAAGTAGCTTATCAAATCAATGCTGATGGAGTTACTCAGACCCTGAAAAAACAAAAAAAGCATGTCTGGCCCTCCTTTCCCCTGTGAATTGGAATTTACATCCTGCATGATATCAAACATGCAGAGAAGGAAGCTGGGAAGATAAATTTGCTAACTGTAGCCACTCTGCCAAGCAGGCAGTATGACCCAAGGAAAATCGCTTACAATGCACTCGACCAGGCCAAATTGGCCAAGGTCGAGCATAAAGAAGACATATTCGAGGATTTGTTTGCATCAGCCGAGTCGCTATATCAAGTTAAATCGCTTTCCAGAAATGTATACAACGATGAGGGGCTAGCCGAATTTAACAGAATTAGAGAACAGAGGTTGCAAACTCTGCCTCTAGGCCTATTAGCGACTACCCCAACGACGACAAAATAAAGCGAGCCTGAGCAGCAAAGTAATACGCCACCTCTTACTACATCAAAGCAGCAGGAGGAAGTGCATAATCAGAGGCAGGAAGAAACCCAGGAAAATGTGCAGCGACAAGATGAAACCTAGGCGAAAACTCAGGAAGAGAGCAGCTCGAAAGTTAATGATGATACACAAATTGATCCGAATTTGCTCCAGCAATGGCAGCAATTCAACTCAATCATTGGCAACCTAGAGTGCTCGAAAGATGATGAGGTTTCTAAAGAGGGCGACACACAGGAAGCAACATCAAAACAGGTTTCGAGCGAAACCAGCGACCCACCCAAATCAAAAGAAACAGAAATAATTCCTAAGGATCCATCGGGCGAAATCATTTTGCAAATAGAAGAGATTCCCCCTTTAGATGTATTTTATAGCCCTAAGCATAAAGCTGTTGTAAAGCGACAAAGGAAGAGGAGAAGGGCTGATCAACCTTCTCTATTCCCTGAATTAACAGTAACGGGCACTGTTGTATGGAAAGAGGAATTTGATCCATCCGATGACTTAACCAAGCTATCGCAATACGCTGGAGCATATTCAACAGCGACCATTGATAAAGCATCGGAGGTGAGTAGTTTATTGAAAGCGAAAGATCAAGATATCTTTTCGCTACAAGCTCAATTATCAGAAGTTCAGCAGAAGGCAGAGCAGGAATTGCTAGTACAACAGCAAAACAATTATCAGCTGACTAAGCAATTACAAGAGGAGAAATAGAGGATTGATGAGAGTGCAATCCAAAGGCAAAAGGAGCTATCAGCAGCATTGGAGCAATTAAGAATATCAACTGAGGGAACGATAAAGTCTAAAGATGAGAAAATCGCTCAATTGTCGACTCAAATTGAGAAAATGAAAAGGCTCCCTCAGGTAGATGAATTTAAAGCAGAGGCGCTTCAATTAAATAAGGCATTAATAAATCAAGTTAAGCTCCTATGTCAGCAAATTACCCAGGCAGAGCCATTGTGCGAGTTGGTAGCATCCATAAGCGAAAAGGTAGAGAAGGCAAGGATAGATTTGGATCAGGCCGAAGAAACACTGACAAGTTTTCTGGAATGGCATGATTCCAATCAGGGCCAGGCGACTAATCTACCAAGAATTCTGGAATCGCACAAAGAATTACTATTCACAGAATGGATATCACAGTTAATGAAGGCAGAAAGAGCGATTTTTAGATGCAAAGCAACCACTCGTAATTTGGTTGAATTAGTAAATAATACGCTTTATTTGTCTAATATGATTTCCCAATGTACTCCAGGCCAATTAACAGCGACAAAGATGTTGGAGCATTCATGCTAACCGGAGCTGGAGAAAAATGGAAGATTAATTGCGGGGATCAACAGTTTAACATGGGATGCCTACTGGTTCTTCTTAGTGAAGCCAAACAGCCAAAGAGCCGCCTTAAAATGCCTTACAGATGCTATTGGGTATATCATACCCGACATTCAGGATGCCACCTTTGCTGCCCAATTCAGCTTGCGCCTCAACAGACCGCCAGAAGTGGAGCTGATGCTTGCGATAAGCCAGCTCAGGTTTAAAGGCAAACAGCCTGAGTCATGATTCACATCGTCAACTTCCAGATCGCCCCAAGGAGATAGATTGCATTTACTGATGGCAGTTTCGTAGGATTTTGTTTCAAAGATTTTTTTTAGCTTAGTAGTATTTATAGACCCTTTCATGCATTTAGAAAGGGTCGTAAAGTTTTGTATATGACTTAAACCCTGAAGTTGCACTATTGTACTTCAGGGATATTTTTTCTATGAAACTGGACCAATTATTCTGAGTTCAATAAGGAAAGTTTTTATGCAAATGTGCACTATTGTCTTTGTTTAAAAGAATTTCTGTGTTGAAGGAAGAATTGTGAATAGTGATTGATATCTGGGATTGACTAGCAGCTCACATGGTACTATTATCTACGTCTGTACTCATTCCTGTTATATGAATTGTTATTTAAATCGCTCTTGCTATTATCGCTTATATATATATGTGCTTTTCGCAACATCCTTTATGCATCCCACTATTGGTTGTTTATAGCATGCTTCTCTTTCAATCGTATATATGTATCGATGATATAAATAGTGAATGCAGTAATTTGTATTAATCACTTCATTTTGACTATTCATATGAAGTAATCTTTGGATAATTGAATATCTCATGTTTATTTTACAGAGTCATCTATATGCCTGCTAGATAGATAAGGATTATTTAACGCTTCATTCCGAATGAATAAGTTGTTCCTGGGATTAGTATTAGTTTCCCTATTTTTGCCAATAGAATAATCTAGTCGCCTATCATCAAAAGCAAACTATTCATCACCCATCCATCCCTTTTATTCATTATCGGGAAACTGGTCCCGTTATCTCCAGTCGAAGCCACCATCCCAAATGGAAAAGGAGCTGTACTAAGGTCCGGACCGGGTGGTTATCCCCCAATGTTGTTGTAGCGATTTTCGAGGAATCAACAGGTTGTAGTGCCCAAATATGTCTATAACAAGGTGTGTTCCTTCAAACACAATGTCGTCTGGGAGGAGCGGGGTCTGGAGTGAACTCTTGGTTTCGTCTAGGTCCTTCGGCACTTTGGTCTTCCCTTTCCGTAGAGGGACATATGCAGGTAGTTTTTTTGCAGAGCATGTAGGTTGAATATCCTCCTCCATGTCTTTGTCTTCTTCTACTATGATAATCAGGGCCTGCAAATCTTCTTCTTCCTCATCTATTTCTATCATGACAACTTTCCCCTTTTCTACAATCAATAGTTTGCTACGTAGCGGGTTCCTCGGGGACACGCATACTGAAGCCATTGCCTGTTTATCCTTCTTAGGTTTTAGCGTATGTGGTGATTTGGGGATCTCTACCATAACCCTGGCACCTTCTGGAACATCCTCCGCCATTGGGCTCTATGCAGCCTCACCGGTGGTTACCTTTTCAATTCCCAATCCATCCCTAGTTGTTGTGATCATTTCTAGGTTGTATTATGTCACTCGTGAACTCAAGGGCTCAATTATCACTTGGCTCTTAGTGCTTGGCTTAATTGCTCAATTCTCAAATGACCAAGTGTTGTTTTCTAGCCAACCCTTTATGTTTTATAGCACCTTGTGAATTCGAATTCTACTGTTCCCCCCAATTCCAGTCCATTAATGCTTTCTTGGTGGCAGATTTTCCCAAATCTTTCCCATAAATTGTGTCTCAAATGCCCGCCACCCACTCCATTTGGTCTCCAGTCGCACATCCCATTGTGAATAGTGACTTCAACAGTCACTTTCTGGCCAATCTGCATGATAGCACAACCCTCCATGCGCGGACGCAGACCCTGTGATGCTCTGCTTCTGTGCGCATCCCTAATATCATGCAGCTCCCGGGCTGAATAGTTTATAGTCTCGTGCTTCCTTTCAACTGCCTGGAGCGCTAAGATTGTCCTTTCGATGGCTAGTCAGGTGGTCACACCACCCATGTGGGGCTCCATCCCGTACGCACCCATGGTTCACAGAGAATCCTCACCTTCCATTGTTGTGGTCGGCATCATGCACTTTACTATTTGCAACGCGCTACCTTGGTCACTATGTTTGGTGATATGCAATTCAAGCCAAGGTAGTAGACTAACCAATTCACGTTGATAGTTCTCAACCTTCTTAGTAGGATCGTACACACCTTGCCTTACCATCCTAGGTTTTTCGACGAGAAATGCTTCCTTTATCTCTTCTTCCAGCTTCTGGACCTTCATGTCCATTAAAGTGCTTTTCTTTCTTAATTGTACCCTTTCTTTTTCAAGTTCGCGGAGTCTAAAGTTTCCCTATCAGATTTCTTCATCAAGCCTAATGTGTTATGTTTCTTTTGGTTGTGTGATTCCTTCGTTCTGGGCTTCACGGACCATAGTAACTACAGGTGCTACTATGCGTGGACTAGGCTTCACATGCTCCATAGAGATTACAACCCTTGTTTCATACTTCAGCTTCAGAAGTGCTCAAACCACTAGTACGCATAGGTCCTAGTCAATGCGTCTCACATGGTGCACTGTGTTTAGCACTTCGCACACCTTGTCAAAGGCTTCCCCACGGATAATATTTGGTGCGCTTGGTCTTATCATACTTCTTCGTTCACGCCCTCATCTTGCCCACTCCTACTTGTTGTTCCTGTTTACTATCATGAGGATTGTGTGCGTTCGTGCAGGTTGCATACCATATGCTTGTACCCATCTGGAGAGGTGGGCACGCAGGATGTTTCGTCCATCATACCCGGCTTCCATCCATAGTTGAGGCTTTCCAAACCATATTAGAATCATTCTTTTGCAGTCGCGCCAATTCTCAAAACTTCTCTGATGCGCACCCCACCATCTTGTGGGCGTAGCGCACAGTGTCCATTTCATAGCGTCAAACCACTGCTATTATGGAACCTCTCTTTCAAATTTGTTCAGGAATTCATCCACCTCTCTCAACCCATCATACATAGGAAGATCCCTTACCTCTGTTGTCACATAATGCAGTGATCTTACGATCATGTTGCCAGTGAGTGTGGTTACCTCGTGTAATCGATTCTGCCATCGCTCTATTTCCTCTTCTGAATCTAATGTGCATGAGCTTTCGTTCTCCCACGAAATCCTGCAATCCACTGTAGGATTCACCCAATCCTATTCCCAAGCAGTTATCTTGTAGATACAGTCTAGATCATCATCACTCTCATCATCGTGCACTGGCTCTGTGTAATGCGATCCTTCCGCAGGGTCTAAATGTAGCACTACGCGTAGTGACTTTTTCTCAAAAATCATCTTGTGCTTCTTTAGATTTATCACTCAATTCATGTCAGTGGCCCATTATATTCCTAGTAGCATGGGATAGGGATTGCTATTGTCGACAATCTCTATCACTTCAAAATCTGCAAGTGCGCTCACACCTTTGATATCTACCGTTATTCCCTACAGTATTTCCATCGGTAGGATCTTTTGCTGGTTTGCCATTCACAATTGAATAGGAGACCATTGCAAAACTGGCCTACCCATGTGCTACCATGTCTGTTTTGGTAGTACGTTCATGTTCAATCCTAAACCCAAAATTACTTGATCCATTTCCTATTCCCTGATTTGTGCAGTTAATCTCATCTCCCTTCCTGTTCGCATTGTGTACTTCCCGAGATTCCAGACTACATGTGATTCCCTTAATCCAGCACATCTAGTGATGAGTTCTTGCAGTCCCTTCACAGCCTTGTTGTCACACAGCAGCTCCATGCATGTCTCCAAAAATGTGTATGGTCAATTTAGTGTCCTAAATTTCTCTACATAAATTATCAATTCGGGTATCGTAAACTGATGAAGTGTAGTGCACTATATGTGCTAGATGACCCTTCTTACTTCAGTTTTTTTGAGTTTTATGCTGTTTTGGGGTTTTTGATCCTTTAATCCCTAATGATTTACAATGTACTTAACAAAATCTTAAATATACTTTTGCTAAGAATCTAAAGAAATGAAATAAGGACTAAAAGTGCTTTAAGCAAGATTTGGAAGTAAAGTTTAATCAAGAAATGAAAATAGAGTTTCTATTTCTACTCTTATCATTGTTTCCAAATCATGAACTAAAAGAACTTAAAAGTGAAATTGCAACAACTGTCTAATCAATTATAGAAACAATACTAAATGAAATACTAAAACTAAAAGTGAAATTGCAACTATCTATTATGGAAAAAAAACTAAAATGAAATAATGAAACTAAAAGTGAGATTACAACTACTGTTTAGTCTATTGCAGAAACAAAACTTAATGAAAAACTGAAAGTGAAATTGCAACAAAACTAAATGAAATACTTAGTTACTCTGCCTCTCAATTTTGGAAGACAAACCTCCTTGGGATGACATTTTGAGGAATTTTGTACTTCATTATTCTAAGAGAAGATAAATGCAAAAATGCAGAAAAGACTCATTGCATGAATGAAGTATTCAACCACTTAGTTTAAGATGAATTAGCAACTAGAACGACTTTTTAGAAACATTCATCTACACCATGAGTCACTAAACTAGTAATAAAATGACAAAAATAGTAATGGTACTAATCAGTTTAATTGAAAACCTAAAGACTAATGAAATAACAAATGAAACAAACTACTCTACACTACTGAATTCAACTTCTAACTACTGATAATAAACTAGAAAGAAATTAAGCAAAAAGAACTATTCTGCACTGAAAGAAGCTATTCTGTGTTAGTAAGAAAATGATAAAGACTGCATTATAAACAAGGTTAGTAAATTGTTATAAACATTATGGAAGAAAAGATGAATTTACAGTTCAACTATAAAAGACAAAACAAAATGAAATGAAACCTTAGTCAGCGTAGGGGCCCTTTGCAACTGCTCAGGTTATGCGTACTTAATAAAACTTCAAGAAACACTTTCAGATATCCATAAAACACACGGTCTTCATATTAAAACTAGAGAATGAGTTTTTCGAAATTATAGAACAGTAGTTTGAGCTTAATACATCAAGAAAATTAGAACTTGTTTTGTGTTCTTCACACAAGTATTTATAAGGAAATTATACAACTGTTTATGGAGAAAAATAAGCTACATCCAAAACACGTAGTAGACAGCACACAAAATTCTCTTCCTCGGCTGTTGGAGACAGAAATCTAAGGTGATGGCTATTGGATTCAGTTGCATAAATGGCTGTTGAAGTCCGTGGGTTCAGAAAGTTGTTTTGGATCCCATCACTATGAAACGTGTAAAAAACATAGTCATGTTTGCCTTAGGTCTCTACGTTTGAATTCTCCTTTGACCAGAGGCTTGTACCATCTTCCTTGTCGACCTAGGCTAGGTGAATAGGACACAATCCATGTCATGATGTTCTCCAAGCTGCCCATGTAGTTATTTTCTCCTTTTGACACCTGGAACCTGTAAAAACATGGAAGTAGATGCAGAACAACCGATTAGTTGTAGAATAGGATGTGTTCCGTAGCTAAAAGACAAAAACTTATTCAAACAACAAAACATAAAAGCATAACATGTAAATCACTAAAATGTTCTCCTTAAGGCAATGTATATTGGTTATTAATGATATGGATGCATTTTCTTCATGGAAAAACAAAGAAAAGGGAGGAGAAAAGTTGCTAAGGAAAGGGCAGTTTTGAGGCTCAACATACCCCCACTGTAAGACTATTGCATGTCCCCATGCAATCAAAATTGTGAACTTCCTCCTCCTACTGCATTTGTTCTAATACTTTAGCCAACACATCCAGCTTCCTCTTCTTGTTTTTCTTTGCACCAACTGCCATCCTTGGCTTCCTCATGAGAAATCTATACTTGAGGTTAATAAGTGCCCTGTTCAACTTCTTATTCTTCCTTTTTAGTTTCCTGTTCTTTTTGTACCATAAACCCTAGTGAAGCATAGTGTTGTCATGAATAGCTCTATCCAACTTATTCTGTTCCTTTAACATTTCATTTTCTCTTTGGATGTGCCTATTTAGAATTTCTAGCTCAAAGATCTCCTATTTGAGGGAGCTAGTTAGAGTTTCTTGTGAGGTAACAGGTTGCTCTGGATTAGCTGAAGTCCCTGGGTCTACTAATGTACTATTTTTCTCTAATGACTCTATGTAGTCATAGATTTGTTGTTGTATTGGATCAATGCTAGGAGAAGCTCTACTTGGGCTACCTTCAAAGTTTTGTGGAGGAGAGTTTTGTGGACTTTGCTCATATGGAATATTGTCAGGGGACTGAGCTGGAGTTTCTTCTATAGAAATTTCACCTGTAGAACAAACTAATATATGCAATGTCCTAAAGCAATAATTCTTGTTCTACTTCGACAAAACATTAAGTGGAAGCATAATCGAAGTCATGAGAAACATCAAGTAGAAAAATTCATAATTGATCAAGAGAATTAATTATACATAACACAATATATATCCAGGGGAAAGCACCAGCATAAAACCCCAACCATGTATTATCAATCAAGTGGAAATCCTCTTCATAATATAAGGAGAATTAGCTCTCAAGCTATTCAGTTCTCAATGAACTATGAAGATATGAAGATATGTCCCATGAACCACCCAAGCCCTATTTATATAGGCTTTCCCTATGGTTCTTACGTAGTTTTCTTAGGAAATAATAGAAAAATCATATGCTTTTAATTCCAACATACCAAAAACAACCAATGGTCCAACTACGTATTCCTTGAGAACACTAGTTTCTCAACCATGCAAAAACTACTTACTAGAAATAGTTAAGCATCTAATAGTACACTGACCCACATCTGATCTAACCTGGGTCTCCGACAGAACTGACATGCAACAGTTATCCATGAGTGAATCCTCAGTTATATGAAATAATAGTTGTCACTTGCATGCAATCATTAACAAAATATATTTTATTATTTTAACAACTTGTTAAAATAATCTCATTGGACTTGACTAGTTAGAACTAAGTCAACTGATTCTCTCATTATAGAAACTCATGCTTATTCCTCAATCAGTGGGAGAAACTCATGTGCATGCCTCACATAAAGACTTCAAATTTGAATTTCCTTAATTAATTAACTCAATTGATTAATTAATTAATATTTCAAACTGCTGTAAGACCAAAATTAATTTTACTTCCTATAGATAGATTAGGGATTGCTATAAATAGGAAGGGACCTAGAAATGCTATTTTTAGACATGCTATTTTTAGCACATTCTAAATTTAGCATTTCTTGTTGCACACTTTTCAACACTCCCTCTCAACAAGAAAGGGATTATCAGCAACTCCGATCCTATCTCTATGGAACTCAAACTTGGCCTTTAAAAATGCCTTTGTCAAAATATCTGCATCCTATTCCTCGGTTGAAATATACTGCAACATCATGATCCTCTTGACCACACAATCCCGTAGATGATGATAGTGGATATCTATATTCTTGGACCTATCATGAAACACTGGATTCTCAGAGAGTTTAATGCAACTCTGATTATCACAATATATCACTGTCGAATCCATCATCTGACCAAACAATCCCACTAGGATCTTCAACATCCAAATGGCCTCACATGTAGCCTGAATTGCTGCCATGTACTCTGCCTTCGCTAAGCTAAGTGCAACTGATCTCTGTTTCTGGCTATACCAAGAAACTACAACTAACCCAAGGTTGAAGATCCCTCCATAAGTGATTTTCTTGTCTGATGGACTACCTTCCCAATCTGCATCTGTGAAGCCTTGGAGCTTCACTCCCTCTATCTGCTTGTACCATAATCCATACTATGTAGTGACTTTGAGATATCTCAGCACATGATTTGCCGCCTTCCAAAATAACTTGGTTGGTTGAACCATAGCTTGACTCAGCTGGTTCATTACAAAGAAAAAATCTGGTTGTGTGTTCACTAGATACATGAGTGAACCCATAAATTGCTAATAAACTGTAGCAGCTACTACCCCACCTGAAGTAGCATCCTCCTTCCTCCAGTTACCTGCTAGAGGAGTCTCCATGGGCTTGTACATATGCATGTGGAAGCACCTCAGTATCTCATTGGCATACTTGCCTTAAGAAACAAATACTTCCCCATCTCTCTACCACACCTCCATGCCTAGAAAGTAGTGCATGAGGCCCATGTCCTTCATCTCAAACTCTTTTGCAAGATCCTTCTTGCAAGACTTGATCAACTCATCATCACTTGTCAAAAATCAGATCAT
This sequence comes from Pinus taeda, assembly GCA_000404065.3. Lineage (NCBI taxonomy): Eukaryota > Viridiplantae > Streptophyta > Pinopsida > Pinales > Pinaceae > Pinus > Pinus taeda. The sequence goes on along the minus strand of APFE031339575.1, from coordinate 278,312 downwards.
CGACATAAAGTAAAATAATCAATAGCTTACCATCTACAATGATGTGGTAGAGGTTCACATCCGCTTCACTCTTGGTGAAGCCCAACTCGATGAAATAGCTGTTGATCCTGGTATACCAGGCACGGGGTGCTTGCTTCAGCCCATACAATGCTCGCTTGAGCCGACACACATGTGACTCATGATTGAAGGTCTCAAATCCTTCGAGCTACTCAATGTATACCTCTTCCTCAATCTCCCCATTGAGGAAAGATGTCTTCACATCCATCTGATCGATCTTCCAACCCATATGTGTTGATAGTGCTAGAACCGATATGATTGATGAGTACCTTGCAATAGGAGCAATGGTCTCATCATAGTCAATCCTCTCAATCTATGAGAAACCACGGGCAACAAATCTTGCCTTATGTTTCTCAATATTGCCATCAGCTACCTACTTTACCTTGTAAATCCATCAGGAAGTAACCACTGACTTGTCCCCCGGTCTAGGAACAACATCCCATACACTATTCCTCATGATAGAATCATACTCCTCTACCATCACATCCATCCAAACTGGCTATTGCACTACCTCCTCAAAAGAAGAAGGCTCGGTTGCTACACACTCCCCAACTAGGGCCATGTAGCCAGTGTATCTATCGGGAGATATCCTCTGTCTATGATGAGAGGATGGCTACCCCACATTCTCTCTTGCATCCTGCATCAATCTGTCAGCTTCCTGAGAGCATTTCTGCCCCTCTCTAGAGGACTTTCCAGTAGTGGTGATCTCCACCACTGGAATCTCTACATGCGGCTGCTCTGCATCATTAGGAGGCTCCTCCTCCTTAGGAACTAGTAGTTCCTCATCATCACCATGCTACTTGAGCTCCCTCTCAAGTGACTCTCGCATAGCTCACTGCTCATCCAACTTCAGATCCCTGTGCACTACTATCCTCCAACTGGTAGGCAGAAACACCCAATAGTTGTGAGGTGTATCTGTATACCCCACAAGTATTCGCAACTCAACTGTCGGGTCTGGCTTCTTTCGAGCTTCTAAAGCTTCTAAAGTCAAGTGACTTACATATGGTCGCTTCACTAAAAAAGCATCTATAGGTGTCTTCACCCCCAAAATACGATGAGGACTTCTGTTCTGAGATACACTGCTGTATTGCATGCCTTAGCCCACAGATGAAGTGGTAGGCTTTGGTCGTGTAGCATCGCTTGAGCTGCTCCCACAATAGATTTGTTTTTCCTTTTGGCCACCCCATTCTGTTGTGGGTTATGAGGTTCCATGAGTTCCCGTTTAATTCCTTCTGAAGCATAGAACTCTTTAAACTGCTGGGAAACATACTCTCCACTGTTATCACTCCGCAAGGCCTTTATCTTCCTCCTTGATTCTTTCTCTGTCAAAGCTTTGAACTCACAAAACTTCAAGAAGGTTAGATCCTTATTTTGCATGAAGTAGATCCAACATCTACGAGAAAAATCATCTATAAAAATAACAAAGTACCTTTCCTTCACAGTGGAGGCTGTAGAGAAGGGCCCACATACATCTGAATGAACTCGATCCAGAACTACTCCTGCTCTACCATCCCAATCTTGAAAGGAAGCCTTCACATACTTACCCAGAGTACAACCTTTGCATGTGCTTACCTGCTCTAGTTTGCACTTGGGTAATCCAGTAGAAATTTGCTGCATGATCTTCAAGGCCCCATGGTGCAAGTGGCCCAGTCTCCTATACCATAACTCACCAATATCTTAGCCATGGACCACTTCTACCTTGGAACTAAGATCAACACAATCTTCTACCTTTAACTTGTAGATATTCTTAATTCGAATCCCAATCTGTTTGGTCTGTCCAGTGGCGATATACCTTAGGAAAACCATTCCCAACCTAAAGACTACATCATAACCTTTATCCTCAAGCATAACAATAGACACAAGATTCTTTTTCAGCCCTGGTACATACATAACATTAGAAAGAGTGAGGGGAGAGCCATGCTCCCTCTGAAACATAACCGTACCTCTACCTGAGACACAGTACTTTTTGTCATTTCCCATCTCGATCCGTATCTGGAGATCCTTTTCCTCCAAAGTGCTGAAAAGATTCTTATCACCTAACATGTGGAAAGAAGCTCCACTGTCCAAAGACCAAACACATCCCATGCTGGATGAAACCATGCATGCAATAAGTGAGAAATCCATCTCAAACTGTGAAGCTAGTGCATCACCATCAGATTCCTTGGAGGAGCCTTTCTTCTTGGACTTCCTCTTTGGGCAATTATTAGCATAATGACCTAACTCATGACAATGAAAGCATCTCACCTTCGACTTGTCAAAATTATTCCCTCCTTGAGAAGAATTGGAATGGGATGCCTTCCCTTTCCCTTTCTTAGCTTTAGAAGCTAAAGCCAAGTTCTATTCATCGTCATGTTTTGATGAAGAAGCTCCATCCCTGGTGCTCCATTTGATCTCCTCCTACATCAAATCCGACCATAATCATTCCCAATCTGGCAGTTTGTCCCTTCCATTCACTGAGTCCTCATAGCTATGCCAGCTCTTAGGAAGGCCAAGGAGTGGTAGACTCACCATTATATCCGCATTAGCTGTAGTGACTCCTACGCTTGCAAGCTCATCTCTACAGGTGGTGAGCTTGTTTAAGAATGTAGAAATAGTGTCACCCTTCTCACAGTTGATCTTTCGAAGCTTGTCCTTCAGTGCCAGCTTCCCTTGATCACTACTATTCTGATATATATCTTTCAATGTTTTCCACATTGCAAATGGAGACTCCTTCCCATGGAGGCTTGAGACTATGTGATCTCAAACACCCTCCAAGAGAATTCTCCTAGCTCTATCCACACACTTACCCCATTCCACCAGCATAGTCTTGTCAATAGGCTTAGGGACTTCTTGATCAATGAAATCCTTAAGACCATTATCTTCCAAAACTACCTCCATGAGATCCTTCCAAGCTATATAGTTTGAGCTGCCATCAAGGGCATACTCAAGCCTCAAACCATTAAATGCCATCGATGAAATAGATGTGATAAGAACTTGAGATCTATATCAAGAATAAGAAACTTCAAATTCCTCCTACTAGTATACTGTTCTTGCTTGATCACCTGTGCTTCGATACCATGTAGAAATTTCACCTGTAGAACAAAACAATATATGCAATGTCCTAAAGCCTAATACTTGTTCTACTTCTACAAAACATTAAGCGGAAGCATAATCAAAATCATGAGCAACATCAAGTAGAAACATGCATAACTGATCAAAAGAATTAATCACACATAACACAAGATATGTCCAGGGAAAAACACCAGCATAAAACCCCAACCATGTATTATCAATCAAGTGGAAATCCTCTTCACAATACAAGAAGAATTAGCACTCAAGCTATTCATTTCTCAATGAATTATGAAGATATGAAGATATGTTTCATGAACCACCCAAGCCCTGTTTATATAGGCTTTCCCTATGGTACTTATGTAGTTTGCTTAGGAAATAATAGCAAAAGCATATGCTATTAATTCCAACATACCAAAAACAACCAATGGTCTAACTACGTATTCCTTGAGAACACTAGTTCCTCAACCATGCAAAAACTACTTACTAGAAATAGTTAAGCATCTGATAGTACACTGTCCCACATCTAATCTCAACTGGGTCTCTAACATAACTGACATGCAATAGTTATCCATGAGTGAATCCTTAGTTATCTAAAATAATACTTGTCACATGCATGCAAGCATTAACAAACTATATTTTATTATTTTAACAACTTGTTAAAATAATCTAACTGGACTTGACTAATTAGAACTAAGTCAATCGATTCTCTCATTATAGAACTCATGCTTATTCCCTCAATCAGTGGAGGAAACTCATGTGCATGCTCACAAAGACTTCAAATTCGAATTTCCTTAATTAATTAACCCAACTGAATTAATTAATTAATATTTCCAACTACTGTTAAGACCAAGATTAATTTTACTTCCTATAGATAGACTAGGGACTACTATAGATAGGAAGGGACCCAAAAATGCTATTTTTAGACATTATATTTTTAGACATGCTATTTTTAGCACATTCTAAATTTAGCATTTCTTGTTGCACATTTTTCAACACTCCCTCTCAACAAGAAAGGCTTTCTCTCGAACCTGATCCTGTAACTCTGGAATGTTATACATGCAACACATTTACCCAGTCCACTTGCTCCAACAAAACTTGGAACAAAAACACCCCCAACTGACCACTTTGTTGGGCTAGGAACATACCCTGATGTTGAAGCTATGCCTGCTGCTAACAAGTGCTCCCTCTAACATTTGTGCTACTGCAACATCTCCATGCATCTCGCACTATTGCACACCTCTCTGTGCCACCTAGCACTGTGCAAAACACTTAGGCCTCTCGCATTACTGCAGCCTGCTAGCTATGTGCTGTCTTGGGATTCCCTGTACTCTCACTCCATCCGCATCTGTCTCTACCCAATCAGTCAGTTCTTGCTACTCCACATTGGGGCTCTTGTAGAAAGGTCTCATCCAAGAGGTTGGGTACCTCAAGGATCCTACCCCTCCTTCTTGGGACAATCACTCTATATCACCCCACCTCCTAGCTGGAGGTATGGCTGCATGTGATCCCTCAGTGCACCTGGCTCGAAATTTCCCCCTACTAGAGGTCTCTGTGTGAGTAGGTGTCTCTACTCGATCTCCACTCAACTTCCCCTGTTGTGGCTGCTCCACAACCTCCTGAAGCTGCTACACCAATCGTGGCTCCTCCACAATTGTATGAGACTTCTTCTAGCTCTGCATGTTGAGAGGTAATATACCCTCCCTCTCAACCACCAAATCTCCATCAATTGCCTTGTTGCTCAACCTCAAGAGCATGTAGGTTCTTGACCTGTGAACCGATTTGCTTCACCTATCTAGTGATGATGTGTCTAAGGAAAACCTTTCCCTTACTAAAGACTACATCATAGCCTCTGTCTTCCAGCATTATGATTGACACCAAGTTTCTCTTCAATCCTGGTACATGCTACATTGGTCAAGGTAAGGCGAGGTCCATGCTCCCTCTGAAAATAATCCTGCCTACACCTGAGAAACTATACTTCTCATCATTACCCATAGTTATGAGTATTTGGAGATCTTCCTCCTCCAAAGTACTAAACAAACTCTTGTCGCCAGTCATGTGGAAAGAAGCTCCACTATCAAGAAACCAACCACTTCCCACCATGGATGAAACCATGCATGCGAAGAGTGTGAAATCCAACTCAAACTATGAAGCAAGTGCCTCACCTTCATATCCTTCCCCAGATCCCTTCTTGGATTTCCTACATGGACAATTTGCAACATAATGGCCCACCTCATAACAATGAAAGCATCACACTTTCGATTTGTCAACCTTCTTCCCATCATTGGAAGAATTGGATTCGGAAAGAGAAACCTTCTCCTTCCCCTTCTTCGCCTTACTCACTAAGGCACAGTTCTTCTCATCATGCATTGATGAAGAACTACCTCTGGTGCTCCGTCTGATCTCCTCTTGCATCAAATCCAACCATAGTCGTTCCCAATCTGGCAGTTTCTCCCTTCCATTCACCGAGTCCTGGTAGCTATGCCAACTCTTAAGAAGGCCAAGGAGTGTTAGACTCACCATATCCTCATCTGATGTCACAACCCTTACACTTGCAAGCTCATCCCTTCATGTGATGAGCTTAGTCAGATACATATAGATCGTCTCATCCCTTTCACACTTGATCTTTCGAAGTTTGTCCTTCAATGCCAGCTTCCTCTGATTACTGCTATTTTGATATAAATCTTTTAATGTTTTCCACATTACATGCGGAGTCTCCTTCCCATGGAGGCTGGAGACAATGTGATCTCGCACTCCCTCCAAGAGAATTCTCCTAGCTCTAGCCACACACTTCCTCCATTCCACCTACTCAGTCTTGTCAGTAGGCCTAGGAATTTCTTGATCAATGAAATCCTTAAGGCCATTATCTTCCAAAACCTCCTCCATGTGATCCTTCCAAGCTATATAGTTTTAGTTGCCATCAAGGGCATACTCAAGCCTCAAACCATAGAATGCCATTGATGAAATAGATGTGATAAGAACTTGAGATCTATATCTCGAATAATAAAATTTGAATTTCTCTTGCTAGTATATTTCTTGCTTGATCACTTGTGCTCTAATACCATGTAGAAATTTCACCTGTAGAACAAACCAATATATGCAATGCCCTAAAGCATAATACTTGTTCTACTTCTACAAAACATTAAGCAGAAGCATAATCAAAATCATGAGCAACATCAAGTAGAAACATGCATAACTAATCAAGAGAATTAATCACACATAACACAAGATATATCCAGGGGAAAGAACCAATATAAAACCCCAACCATGTATTATCAATCAAGTGGAAATCCTCTTCACAGTACAAAAAGAATTAGCTCTCAAGCTATTTAGTTCTCAATGAACTATGAAGATATGAAGATGTGTATCATGAACCAACCAAGCCTTGTTTATATAGGCTTTCCCTATGGTCCTTACTTAGTTTTCTTAGGAAATAATAGCAAAAGAATATGCTATTAATTCCAACATACCAAAAACAACCAATGGTCCAACTACGTATTCCTTGAGAACACTAGTTCCTCAAACATGCAAAAACTACTTACTAGAAATAGTTAAGCATCTGATAGTACACTATCCCACATCTGATCTCAACTAGGTCTCTGACAGAACTGACATGCAACACTTATCTATGAGTGAATCCTCGGTTATCTAAAATAATAGTTGTCACATGCATGCAAGCATTAACAAACTATATTTTATTATTTTAACAACTTGTTAAAATAATCTAACTGGACTTGATAGTTAGAACTCCGTCAATTATTCTTCATTATGAACTCATCTTATTCCCCAATCAGGGATTAAATTAGGGTAAATTCCTCAATCGGTGGGAACTCAGTGCATCTCACAAAGACTTCAAATTCGAATTTCCTTAATTAATTTACTCAACTGAATTAATTAATTAATATTTCAAACTGTTGTTAAGACCAAAATTAATTTTACTTCCTATAGATAGACTATGGACTACTATAAATAGGAAGGGACCTAGAAATGCTATTTTTAGAACTTTCTATTTTTACCAATTTCATCTCTCACCCAATGTGGCCAATGACCTCACTAGCAAAATTGCTATTTTTAGACATGCTATTTTTAGGAGGTCTATTTTTAGCACATTCTAAATTTAGCATTTCTTGTTACACAATTTTCAAGAGCTCCTATCGGTCAAGTTGGTAAGTAATGGGTTATTGGTGGTCAAAACCTGGGTCAACCGTTTGGTCATACTTATAATCCCTATAGACAGAACCCTTATGGACAAAACCCTTATGGCCAAAATACTTTGGTCAAAACCAATGGGGGCAACAAGATATTGGATGGAACTCTAACGCTGGCTCGTATCAGAAGCCTATGATATCCTTTAATCCTCAATTACCTTCCTTGACAACCTTGGAACTGTTGGATGTGTCCAAGTTGAAAAATGATCCAATCCTTCATAATTTGTATTGGCCACCAGTTCCGACCAAAATTCTTGGTGATTGTCCTAAATTTGATGGTAAATCTGGAGAGGACCCTCAAGCACATGTCATGAATTATCATCTTTGGTTCTTTTCCAATGGACTCTCACTGGTTCAACTGCGAAATAGTATATTGAGCTTGCTCGTGGAAATTTCCAGGATTTCAATTCACTTGCTATGGCATTTCTTACTCACTTTCAGTTATCGATTCATTATGAAATGGGGACTCACCTCCTTACATCTTTGAAATAGGACATGACGACACACATCTCTTTTCATATCCATGAATGGAGAAGGCAACGTCATTTGATTAAGTTCTGCATCCCTAATTAGCTTCTGACTGACTAGTTTACTACCTTGTTTGTTGGTCCGATAGCCCGTGATATTGCCATGGGGGCATGTGTTACTGAAGAGTAAGCTATTGCACATGCTCAGTATCTTGAATTGGTTTATTCCTAGTCTAGTACTGTTACACAGTAATTTGTCACCGACCTCATGTCAGTCCTCGAGCAACATCTTCGCTGTGTCATAAATCAAATAAACATATCCATATTTTCCCACTCATTCAAAAAGATTAAGCAAGTGGACTCTAATCCAAAAGATTGACCCTTTTAGCTAAGTTTTTGCATCATCGCATGTAAGCATCATTTTTCCTGCGATGATTCTCTATGATGAACTGTAAAGTCGCGCCATCGTCACAGGGGTCCATCAGTTTCCTGTGACGGTCAAATTTTAGGGCTCGATGCAAGTCCTCAAGATATTTCTTCTGATGGTTTGTTTCAATACACTTCTTCCTTGAGACGTTGTCACTGAGCCCTAGTGTATTACTTGCAATGGTCCAGATATGGTGAATTAGTTCAAACATAATGCTTATGGGTGATTCTAGAGCTAGTTGTTGGGTCAAGGGAGTTCGCCTTTCCTCCTCTAGGATGGTAGTTGCACCTTTTGAGAAACCTCCTTTGAGGATAAGCTCCCTCTCCCTCATTTCATGGAGGATCCTCCTCCTATAAAAGCACTCCCCATTGCTATGATTAGCTAGTTCTTAGTTTTTGGATTTGAGCAAATTAGCTAGTTTTGGTGTGAGTTTGCAGTGTGAATTGCTGATAGTTTAGCAATTGGTTGTGGATTGCCTTACCTTTGTGTTAGAGCTTGTAAGTGAGAGAGAGAGTTATCATCCATTTGGGAGCACCTTTTGAGAGTGAATGCTTGAAGAAACATACCAACTTGACCCTCTGAGAAAGCTTGCAACGTCAAGGCTTGGTTGTAAGCATTGCTTCTTATTCATTTTAATACAATCAATGATGATTTCCTATGCCTTGTGTAAAATATACTTGATAGCTTATGGTTCCTTGACTTTGTAAGTAAATAGATCATTGTTGTTCTTGGTTATGTGTTATGTTTTTCTCTTGTGTTGTTTCAGGTTGATTGCTTATTGAGGAGAAGGAAACGATAGCTGAAGTGGCGCAACAAAAGCTCCATCGAACACTGGCTTGAGGTAGGCTCTTTCAACAATGACTGTTTAAGGAAATTAGTTGTTGCTTTTTTTGTTGTGACTAGACCCACTCTAGGGCTAGAGGGGTTGCCTCTGTCCACAAAGGGAACATTTCCTACTTCACAAGTTGGTGACTCCACTAGGAGTCCTTTGTATGTTTTCTCGTGTTTGCTCTTGATTTTTTTTTTATATAGTGTCTCTTGACTTTGGGGCTAAGCCATCGGTATTCTGGGTTACTTGGGTCAATATGGGAGTCCCTCTTACTATCAGAAAGATTAGTCTGGTGTCCTTTAGGTGTTTTTACTTTTTTTTCTCTGAACTAAGATCGTCACTCTTAATAGTTTACCAGTTGCGACGACGTCGCACCTATCATCTTTAGTAAAACTTCACGTTGCAGATAACCCGTCGTATAGTTGCGAAGATTCCTAAAATCAGCCCATCGCAGAAGATAGGTGTACACTTGTGATGACATCGCCCAATTGCTTGCTTCCTTCTTGTGATGATTTACTTTTCATCTTAGGTTGCTAGTTATAGCCCTACGACGATTCCTGTATAAGTTGTTTTTACAAATTTACCTCTTGAATCAACCAGTGCTGTTTGACCCCTGTTGCCTCTTGTCTCTCATTAACTTTTTTTGGCTACTTTGAGTTAAGGAATTTTTTTCTCTTTGGTTTCATTAAGTGAATCTTGTGTTTTTAGACCGTGTGACCTTGCTCTTTTCAAGGTTTCGTCAAGAAGTCATTTGTTTGGGTTGCTCGTCTATCCAAGATTCATCCATAACCGGCTAATTAATTTGGTTGAGGCTGTTTTACTGCTTGTTTTCTTCTAATTGGTCTTTATTGTTTGGTTATTGAACTAGTTCCTGATATTGATTTGATTTCCACACTATGAAACATAGATCACATTTGTTTGGATCAGTCAGGTTTACACTTGCTTGTTTGTCATTAAAATTCCAAAAATCAAAATATTGCATTCATACGACATATGAAAGTGAAAGCACATTTTCATTACGAAATTTTCATGATTGAGAATTTGGAAAGAAAAGTTTAAATATTTCATTAGTAGTTGCGAGATAGGTGTATTGATGCATTGTGATTCTTAGTGCTTGCATTTGGTTGTCTTGGTTTGCATTCGCTTGGGAATGAACTCTTTACCCTTGAGTAGGTAGTTGTTTATCGAAATGAATGGTGCTTTACTCATTGTAGTTGCATCCTAGGAATTGTTGAAATACATTTAATAGGGCCTGAAAAGCAAAACTTAATCCAAGATTAACTCTTAAAATCTATTAAATGAACTTAACAGTGAATTAGAACTTAATGCACATTTATCTAGAGGTATAGGCTAGAGACATGCTCCGGCATCGTTAAACCTAGTCACTATTGTTTCCATTAAGGTTGCGTGATTCCTCCTTCCATGATTCAATAGCTACTAGTATAGACTTATGCTTCCCATACTGTCGAGCATATATTGGGAGACCCCACTAGGTTATCATTCTATCATCCATAAGAAGTCTATTCTACTACCTTACAAACCATAATGCACCAAACACAACATTCGGGAAGATTAACTACTGTATGGAAAGTCCTTGGTCATTTCTCTTTCATTTGATTACCAAGGTGTATATGCAGTTTTGCAGTTTGTCTGGCAAACCTCCTCTCTAGTACTCCAGAGTAGTCACTTTCATTCCTTTTCAACTCCTTAAAAGAAAAGGATCATTTTAGAACTTGTCCTTTTAGGATCATTAAACCTCGAAAGCAATAAAGTCAACTTTTCTTCCTTTCCTCGAATCTTGAAACATGAAAAGGTCAAGTTTTGTTCCTGTGTCATAAAACTTACTACCCACGAAATATTCCTAGCAATGGTTAGATTTATTGGTTACACTACGAGTGTGTTTCAAAGTTTTTTCTAATGGCCACTTTCCCCAAGTCTACTAGTCAAGGTCTTCCCCCCGATGGGAATCCTAGTCCATTTCCTCCTTTCAGAAATGTCGATGCTCCGTATATGGCAACATTGTCTTTACCTGGGTTAACCATCGATTTTCTCGTTTGGTTGTTTTCAACATCGGTGGTCCTGAGCATCATGACCCTTGTTCTGCCATCTCCTTCATTCGAATCATGACATGATCATTCTAGGGTTGAGCCTTCGCCTTCTTCCCCTATTTCTTCATCCTCCTCTCCTACTTCACCTGGTGAAAGCTCCACATCCAGTAACCAAGAGGTTAAGAAGAAGAAGTGGAAGACAAAGAAGAAGAAGAAGTTGGATAAGCAAGAGGCCGCCCATGCAGCTATCACTCTGAGTACATCTCAGGTCAAGACACCTTCTGATCCTCTACGAAAGATTAAGTTTCCTTGTAAATTGTGCAAGGGTGACCATATTCTTCATGATTGTCCTGGTATTCCTAGGATCTTCGAAGCATGGTCTCACGATCTGGCTCATCCCTCATCGTCCTCTAAAGCTCATGATGATCTTCAATCCTCAATTGGCAGTGGTAAGAAGAAAGGGAGGATTCGATTCCCCTGTAGGCTCTATGAAGGCAACCATCTCCTTCACCTTTTTCTGCTCATGGATAAAGCTTCCACCGTTTTGGAAAGTCCTACAACTTCTTCACCCCAACCTCCATTTGGTTATCAGAGGCTCTCATTAGACCCTCTCCCCATTGACAAAGAGATTGACTTCGATTCATCTCTTTTCCATACTGCTCTTCTTGAGCTTGACTGTGTTATGCCTCTTCCTGACCAACCATTGGTCAAACAGAGTGTCGACTTGGTTTCGCCACTAGTTGTTCACTTTGTTCCAAAAGAGCATCCTGATCACACTGCTCATGTTCTTCTCATCTCATCAAATTCTCCTAAGTCCAAGAATGACCCTCCTATCCCAGCTAATCAAGAGAGTCCTTCTCTAGTTCCTATAGAGCAGGGGGGAACTCCCACGATGCCTCCACCAAGTAGTTCAGTCGTCTCCTTTGACTGGAGTCACTTGAGTGCATTCTGAATTCCATCCTATGTGCCTTTCTAGATTAGTGTAAATGCATATAATAAGGAAGTACCTGGCACTCTCTTGGACATGTTAGGGCCTAAATCTACCTCAGGCTAAGAAAGGCAGGATCTAGGGTAACATCAAACCACACTTAACCTGGTAACTAGCCCTACCAGGTTAGGAGAGGGCTCTCTCCTAGTCAATATCAGTAAAATATAGAAAATGAGGCTTAAGATGAATGATGTAAAGACTAGTTTTAGGCTAGGTATATGCTTAGAGGAGTTTGATTGAATTTGATGATGTTTTGCTGGCTCAAAAGTGAAAGGCAGATTTGGGTCTAGGGAATGGGCTCAGTCTTGCAGAGGTTTCTGTGGGGCGAGGTAGGAAAATGGTTTAGTACTTTAAATTGAATGAGATGGAGGGTCTTAGAACTGGTGAGGAGTTGAAGAGGGCATGAGAGTGTTAGGGATCCTCTTCAAATAGTAGAAAACATAAATAACTAAACAAACCCTAGGTAGAGCACTACAACTTCAATGATTTCTACCTTTATCCTTGATTCATTTAGTTCAGTTGAAAAAGAGAGAGAATGGCATACATAAACACATGTAAAACTTGAATTACAGAAGAAGACACAATACCAAATCAATTTTCCACAAGAATCCCACAAAAGGCTACAAACCCTAGTCTATTCCTTTTCCAAACTACAGAGATGAATGTACAATGCTGCTTCAAAGCTTTCACAAAAGTCCAACCTTGACAAATGACTGAAAAAGTACTAGATATAGGAAACAAAAAACTCATGCTAGGCTTTAGGGGTTGAATTCATGAGTTTAGGAGCTGTTTCAACAAGATCTAAACTAAGAACTAAAAATTAGGTAGTGGAACAACTTGCTTGTAAAACCTAGGAAATTGATTCATTCAGTTTCAAACTACCTTTTCATGATGTATCTACCTCCATGAGTGAAATTTTAGCATATTTACATCAAATTCCATCAAGTTATATCAAATTACATCATGATTTTGACTATGAGAGAGAGAAAATTCAAACTACGAAAAAACTAGGCAAAAAACATAGTTTTTTGGGCAAAAAAGTCAATTTTCCATTCTGTGCGTCACGCCTCTGTCCTTGTACACTGCGCCCTTTTACAGGTGATTTTGGAGGCCTTCCTATCCACGAAATTTCCTCCAAGTGGGCTTGCTGGAAAGGTTTTTCTGTTTTCTTTCCAAAACAAGTAGAATTTCTAAATTTAGTGTCCACTTGCCCCTCCAAAAGTGAGTTCTCCCAACACTACTTCTCGTGTGGCCAAAAAGGGGCAGAAAGGGCATCCTTGAGGCATTTTTGACGCTTTTGGAAGCTCAAAACTTGACAAAATTTATTGGCCATTTGTGGGCATTCATATTTTTTCTTGAGGAATCCAAAAATGGTGACTTTTCCTCCAAAGGAGTTCCCTAGCAAAAGTGTGTGCCAGGTGGCACAGCACATTAGACAGAAAACCCTGTGTTTTGCTCCAAAAATTCAAAATTGACAAAAAGTGTCCCAAATTTCTTGAATTTTGGGCTGAGTGTCCTGCATAAATTGCTATGTTGAGCTAAGGAAGCCTTAGCCAAAATCTTGAGCTTGTCTTTCTCTTTCCTCTTCCTCAAATCTTTCCTCAACTTGGCCTTAAAAGTCCTAATTCTTACATTGCAAACTTTGTTTCTCGCCAAATAGTGATAGGCCATGTGCCTCAACATATTTTTCTCTTTGTTGGCCTTCTCCAACATCTTTTCCAAGTGCATGTTTTCCCTCTTAAGCCAAGATTCACGATCAGCTTCAATTTCTTGTTCAAGTGGTGTCAACTTGACTTTTCTCCTCTTGACAGCTTGCCAATTTTCTCTTATGTTTTGGAGCTCCATGATGGTTTATTGATCTTATAAATATTTGTTCCTCTGCTCAAGATAGTTGATTATCCACTTGGCTCTTTCTAGGTTGAGATAAAATTCATGAATGCCATATTGCTGTTCCTAAATGATCTCCTTGAGCTTTGAGCTTTGTTGGCCCAAATCAGTGTCATCATCCTGAATGAGAATGAAATCTCTCTCTTGACCTTATGAAGGCCCCTCATCATACAATGGCTGCTTACCCTTCTCCTATACCTGCTTTTCTGTTGAAGGAAATGAGACCCCTTCCACCCCTAGTGGAGATAGTACTCGTTTTGTTGCTGCAAACAATCTTCTTGTGCCCTTTTGGTAAGTAACAAACACTGGCACTGAGTCTCATGCACCTCTTGCTGATGTGAAGGCTCTCTTGCCTCATGAAAAACTGATGGGGGAACTTGAAATGACCTCATGTGAAATGAAATCTTCCCATGAAACATTCAGTAAACTAAGCTGATGCAAAACCATAATCTTGATTAATGAAAAGTGATAGATATTGTTATACTACTAATGAGGAGGTTTCCTTTATACCAATGTCGTCATTTTCTCAATATTCTGGCATATGAAATAGGGGATGTTCATCATCCTCACCTGTTATCGGGAAATCTAGTGTCTATGCAGAGCTGCTAGTCCCACTAGCTATCTTAGAAACAAACAGATTAAAGTTACTTTCGCTTTCCTTTATGAAAAGTAGATAGGAGAGGAGCAAAGAATACCAACCTCGATCTTTCACTTGGTTTTCTGCTTGTTCCTTCCCGTCTTTGACAGATGTTTGACACTCTTCCCTTGACCACTCCGTTTTAAAGAGTACCTGTAAATTCAAAGCAGCATAATACCTTCAAAGTGCAGAGATCTACAGTCATAAACGATATAGGACCAAATATATATTGACCACATACATGCATATATTAGCAAACATATAAGAATGTCGAGGAAAACTTGAATATATTTATTGATATAGAGGTTAAAAGAGAGGATTACAACCCATTGATCTAACCCAGCGTCATCCTCCTAGCATGAAAGCCCTTCTTCACCTCATGAAAATCTTAGATCACCCAACACTATGATGTTCCACCAGGAAACCAACAACAAGATACAAAATTCTAGCCTTTGGATCTCTGGGATGAGGGATTCATATATAGATGATTGCAGGGGGGTGAGTCAGCTTCTGGGATTCTTATTAGTGTCTTCTCTCTGATAGTTCTTGATTCCACTTGGAGATTGATGATCTCTTACTCATCCTTGGGCGAATTCACAGAGGCAAGTGTCAGAGGAGAAGTTTCTAGAAGATTCCATGATCATCCACCTTGCAAACTATCTCTACCATTTGTCTACTCTCACCCATCGCACCCTATAGAAGGGCTTTCCAGTATGCATCGCACTTTTTACACTGAGCAGGTGAGATGCATCACACCCTCTACACTGAGCAATCTGTATGGTCCAGTTTTGACCAGTTCTGAGCAGTTTTCTGTGGAGAAATTCTAGGAGATGATGTAATTAGTTGACCTTGTTCCTTTAGGGCATGAAACAACACTTTTAGGGACTCATAAGCCCTTGGTTTATGGACATATGTGATTTGGTTTGCAGTGCCCAAATATGTCTATAACAATTTCCCCCTAAAGCGTGGGGTTGAAAATATTTTGATGTCAGGTGAAATGCTTTATCATGAGGATCCGAGGTTCTTTCGAACTGGAAGGAGACCTGTAATAAGATACAATACAATACATTATCTTCATAACATTTTCATGATCTGGCTAAGGTTGGCATTCCCATGCTTAGCTTTATAAATTCATTTTCATGTACATAGGATAGACAACCGTCTATGTGGTAGACTGATGATTCTGGTAGAGCCATCATCCTTTGATTCGGATGATCATCTGTGCAGCAATAATGTACATTTGATGTCTTTATTTTCCTGAATATATTGCAGCCCATATGGATGAAACTAGATCTGGGGCCTTCAAACTCGTCCAATCTTCACCCGAAATACAAGTTGATCCACGTGAAAAATGTTCTGGAGTTGAACATGGAAAGACATCGCTTGACTACCAGCCAATGATGTAAGCTGTTAACAGGCGTGAGAGGAATCACCGATAATGATGATGATCCTCAAGGTACTACAGTACAATTCACATGGTGTGAAAAAGGGACTTGTCATCGAATAGCACACAAAATATTTCAGTCGAAGGCCATTGATGTCAACCTGTTGTCGGAAGTGAGAAACTTGCCATTGAGGCATGCAAGCTTCAAAGTACTGAAAGGGTTGTTCCTAGGTTGACTTCTTGGATAATGAGCTGTCATCAATAAGAAGTGACCCATCATAGGAGGGCCTTAATGAATCCCACATCTACGACACGAAACGGGGCAAATGATTTTGGAGGTGAAAACAATCTAATGATACAAGGTTCATGGTGGCGGTCATCAAAGAATGGAGCGTGAATGTATTGTAGCGCATGAGACACAAGATGGGTTGGTGAATTCTTTGATCAACTTCTCTTGAACATATTGGCAACACTGAAATGGATTGGTAGCATTAACCCCAAAGATGTATTGTACGGTGGGCCAATGGTAATACGACTGGTGAATGGAATAACCCAACCTGACTCAATCATGGTGATGTAGTGAAAGTGTCATGTTCAAGAGTGACTCGCTACCAATAAAGTTTCTTCAAGTATTCTTCCCAATTTTTCCCCAGTCATTGCTGACCAATACCTCTTTATTTTTTTCAAGCTTGAGGAGGATAACATAATCTTGTTCTATAATTTTCCCTTCGGGAAAACCCATCGCTATGTTTTAACGAGCTTAGCGACAGTGAAACTCGTTCTTGTCTGCATGGACAAGTTTGTCACTATTGGTTTTAACGAGTTTAACGATAACGACAACTCGGTCCTTTTTCATTTTTAGAGAGTCTGAAAAGGGATGGAAAGGAAACTCACGTAATCCTTTTTCGTCATATAATACCTCAAGTCCGAAAAAGTATAAAATAATACGAAACGGACGAATTTTCGATAGTTTTAATGAGCTGAACAAGACAAGCGCTTGATCTTTTTGCGTAATAATCCGTCAAGTCCAAAAATATTAAAATATAGAGGAGGGATAGCACTCTCGATAGCTTTAACGAGTTGGAGAGGCCAACTGCTTGGCAATCTTTTCATATTTTACGAGTCAGGTGAAAAGAGCTTAAAGGAGACTCGTCTTTGAGGAACAAGTGATATATTCGGGTAGCTGCTAATTCCAGGTAAGGTTTGGAATTTTCCAATCATGGCAGTGTCACAAGGATGGCTAACTGAATCACTCTTCACAACTATTCCTCAAAAGGGTAAACAATCAAATGGAGGCATATGATCAGCTAAAACAGAGTGGAGGTGATGGCAGGAACACGACCACGGCTCAAAAGCTGATGATAATGCACTCACAATGGTTATTTACTGGAGGTTGGTTCATTTTTTAGTGAGCTTAAACTCTGGGGGAACATTTTCTCATTACTTAGGTTTAATTTTTAACGAGCTTTAACTTCGCATAAAAACTACTCGTTCCAATCATATAATAAGGATGTCTCATCGATAGGTTCAATTTTTAAGGAGCTTGCACCATTCAGAACTATGTTTCACATCCTTTCATTATGCAAGCTAGGAATGACCAATCCTATGAGTTTGAAGGGTTTGAGGGTCTACAAACTAAGAAAATAAATGGTCACTCTTCACTTGCATGCAAAAAGGTTTGCATGCCCCTAGGTATAGTGAAGTAGAGTTTCATGGTTACCCTTCAATTTGTAGACAAAACATTTTTTCTATCAGGAAAGGCCTACCTTTTCCAGGTTACCCTTCAATTTGCAGACAAAACATTTGTTCTATCGGGAAAGGCCTACCTTCTAACAAAGGTATCTTATTCCAGTCTAATCCCATCTTCCTAAATGGATGGGTGTGTCAGACTAGTCATATATCCTTCACAGAAACCTACCCTATACCCGAAGTTTTCTTGCCGAAGCAGACCAGGGTGCATGCCCCCTGGGTTTCAGTCATGGCCACTGAATTACTCGCGCTCTTCAGGTGGCTGGACTGGAGATTGATGAGACATTCCTTGCATGAAAATACCAGTTAGGGATGGTACTTGACTATTAGCTATGTGTGAGTTGGGGAATGAAAGCTGGTCTACGAGTTGGACCACTTAGCCTTCATGCGAAAAACACATTACTCAAAAGAGTGAGGAGACAATGGCTCCCATGCTATAAATATAGTCGCGTGCAAGGGGCAAATTATAATCTAAAGGCCCTTAGACTACCATTATGTTCAGATACACAATTTTCCCTCTTAAATTTATAGGCAAACTCGGAAGGCTCCTTAATGATCGACTGGTTCCTTTATCGAAGCCTGTTAGATTTCGCATCTCAGGTAGAAGCGATGGAAAACCAAGCGCTTTCCAAGCAGTTGAGGAAAGGATACTCATAGAAGCCCCTTCATCTATGATAGTTCTAACCATGACCAGTCTATAAGCTTGTAAAACGATTCAGAATGGTACATTAGACAGTAGACAGGGTCTGCCTAGTAGATTCCAATTGAAGGAAACGACTAGGTTGCTTGGAGGTGGGACATAATAGACGACCGAATATGACTCTGATGAACTTCCTTCCTGTGGTAAAGGAACGAGTAGATTGCCCCCATGTTCATCAGAGTCTATGTTTACGAAAAGAATTTGGACGGTGTCATTCTCATTCTCTTCGGTGACTGTATCATCTGAAGACGAACCTTCCAGAGACAAGACCAGGTCGACTACCACCTCAACCTTTTGACTTTCATCTGGTGTGGACTCAGAGGGTTTATCTTCAATGATAGATGCTTTGAATGACCACAAGGGCGTGCTAGTGGAATTTTCAACTAGCGATGGACTCAGCAAGAGTTTCTTGTACCCAGGAGGAAGCCATAGCAGTGAAGCAGGACGGTTATCCAAGACTCTTTTAGCCTCATCCAAGAAGGGACAATGGTGGATGGCATGATTTCCTTCACACAGTCTACAAGGAAATTCACATTTTCCTTTCTGTCCAAAGACTTCGTTTTCGCTAGTTGACGGTGTTCTCTCAACATGATCATCAGAGGTCGGTGACACTAGATTGTGTAATCGAGGAGACCAGTCCCTTAAGATCCGACGGATGTAAGGACAATCTCGATGATAGTGGTCCCCTTTGCAAATGACACATGGAGATTTAGGCTTAGACGGTGCAGTGTGTGGATTTTCTCTAGACGATGCATGGTTGCCCATTTTTGCCTTTAGCTCCTTCTTCTTCTTCTCTTTCTCTTTCTTCCCTTTCCTCTTCTTCTAAGTTACTTGGTCTTTAGCTTCACCAACTTTTCCAAGCGAAGAGGAAGGAGGGGAGGGAGAAACAAGTGAAGCATAAGGTTGGGGGGTAACTCTAGTATCATCTAGTTGCTGACTTGATTTCTCAGGAATCGCTGTGGTTTGAATGACAGAGGTCGAGAAGAGCCATATTGGCAAGTCGATTGTCAGTCCTGGGAGGGACAATGTGACCATATGAGGTGCACCAACATCTCCCTAAGAGGAGAAAGGACTGGGATTTCCCCCAAGGGGAAATCCTTGGTTGGTGGACTCCATTTTTCTCATCCTAAGACCAACGAGGGAACAATGATGTTATTCCGATTAAAATAAATTTTAGACTCTTTGACACAACTTGCTTTTTCAATTTTTAAGAGTCGAGAAAAAGAAAAAGATGACTCTAGCTGCTTTCGATTTTTAATGAGCCTTAAGTGAAAAGTGCTCAGATGGACCTTTTCCTTTAAGGAGTCTGAAAATGAATGAAAGAGACTACTCTGGAAATCTAGACAGAGGGATTACCAAACCAATCGCAAAACTACAGAATGATTTTTACGGTACGACAATCAATCTTCTCGAATGTTGTGTTCAGTGCATTGCGATCGATAGGGTAGAAGACACGACTTCCTAAGGATAAAGGATGTAGCCTATTGTGGTCTCCCAATATATACTTGATGGTACATGGGAGCACAAGTTTGTACTGGTACTTGTCGTCTCAAAGAGGAGGAATCACCCAACCTACAATGAAAGCGATAGTTACCAAGCTTTACGATGCCGGAATACGTCTCTAGCCTAGACTTCTAAATGTTGTGCGTTAGGTTCCAAAGTGTTTTTATGTTCATTGAATTTATTTTACAGTTGATCTTTCTTAAGAAGTTTTCCTTTCAGGTTCACCACGTGATTTAGATATACAATTCCTAAAATGCAATCTAAGATGATAAACAATCGTTTGATCTTCTTTTTGCAATGAAAATCCTAGCTACTAAGGAAAGAGAAATGAGATTCTTTTCAACATAGAGCAGAGAGCACACACTAGATGCACTGTCCTAAATCAAAACCAACAATAAGTCTAAATGCAAATGCACGTGCATGTATTTGTTTTCGCTTTCTTAATGTGTGAATGACAAAAAGAATGCTAAGTACAAATCTGAATTGTTTCAAGCGACAATACTAACGATTTTCTTTTCAAAAAACGAAAGGAAGATAATGACAACACTTCGTGATTTTGAATTGGAAATTTCTTTCGACACTTGAAAAAATACTAATTCAAATCAAATACAAGAGTAACAGTGTAATAAACGATCAAGAACAATAGAATTCTTTTGTTTGACTGAAAACGACACTTGTGACACTTTCAAATCAAAAGACGATAGTTTGATTACGCTACTTCTTTGTGAAAGAGGACTGTAAATTGCGAAAAATACATAAAAACATTTACAGTTCTTTGTACCATGGAGGCTGAATCATGCAAAGGAAGGGGGTTTCCATA
Organism: Pinus taeda; assembly: GCA_000404065.3. NCBI lineage: Eukaryota > Viridiplantae > Streptophyta > Pinopsida > Pinales > Pinaceae > Pinus > Pinus taeda. The sequence goes on along the minus strand of APFE031339575.1, from coordinate 257,560 downwards.
GAGGTATACTGATCACAGACATCAAAACTCCTGAATAAAGATGAAGAGAGTGAACAAGAAACCAAAATCTGGAAGCAGAAGAGATCTTATCTAATCATCGCACCTATAACACAGGGAAAGTGCGATGCATCTCACTTACTGCACACAGGAGGTGCGATGCATCCATATTCCCAAGAGGAGAAGGTGCGATGGTCTCGGGACGAGACTTCAACTTGGTTTCGGGTCACAGTTTGCAACTTAGTTCAGGGATTTAGGTCGAGAAAATGATAGTCAGTAAATGCAAATCACAGGGGCTGATCTAATGAGGCTACTTGAGCCACCACCAGGGAAATTAGGATGTTTGCAAATCAATTGTTCAATTTATAAACAAAACTCAGAGATACACTGAAGCAGCATTAATCTACTTTGCACTTGCATAGAAAATGCAGTTTGAATGCTAGCTGGCTTGACTTCAGGCTCCATCTGTAATTTTATAAAGCCAACAAATATAGACAAGCAAACAAACTACTTGCTCCCTAGCAGAGCCACCATTTTGTTATCAGGAAATCTAGTGTCTGTGTAGAGCTACTAGTCCCACTAAGATGGGTAGCTATCTTAGAAACAAACAGATTAAAGTTACTTTCACTTTCCTTTATGAGAAGCAGATAAGAGAGGAGCAAAGAATACCAACCTCGATCTTTCGCTTGGTTTTCCGCTGTTCCTTCCCCTCTTTGATAGATGTTTTCCACTCTTCCTTTGACCATTCCGTTTCACAGAGTACCTGTAAAGTCAAAGCAACATAATACTTTCAAAGTGCAGAGATCTATAGTCATAAACAATATAGGACCAGATATATATTGACCACATACATGCATATATTAGCAAACATACAACAATGTGGAGGAAAACTTGAATAGATTTATTGATATAGAGGTTAAAAGAGAGGATTACAACCCATTGATCTGACACAGCGTCATCCTCCCAGCATGAAAGCCCTTCTTCACCTCATGAAAATCTTAGATCACCCAACACTATGATGTTCCACCAGGAAACCAACAACACTTCCTTGCAAGATACAAAATTCCAGCCTTTGGATCTCTGGGATGAGGGATCCATATATAAGATGATTATAGGGGGGTAGTCAGCTTCTAGATATTTGATTAGTGTCTTCTCTCTGATAGTTCTTGATTCCACTTGAGAGATTGATGATCTCTTAACTCCATCCCTGGGTGAATTCGGAGAGGCGTTGTGTCACAGGATAAGTTCTGGAAGATTCCAATGATCATCCACCTTGCAAACTGTCTCTGCCATTTGTCTACTCTCACCCATCGCACCCTACAGAAGGGCTTTCCAGTATGCATCACACTTTTTACACTGAGCAGGTGAGATGCATCGCACCCTCTGCACTGATCAGTCTGTATGGTCCAGTTTTGACTAGTTCTGAGCATTTTTCTGTGGAGAACTTCTGGGAGATGATGTAATCAGCTGACCTTGTTCCTTCAGGGCATGAAACAACACTTTTAGTGACTCATAAGCCCTTGGTTTATGGACATATGTGATTGGGGTTGCAGTGCCCAAATATGTCTATAACATCACCCTAGTAAAATGCATCAAAAATCTAATATGGTAGGTGTATAGTTAAGAAAATCTTCCTTCATAGCTGAAATATTTGATTATGAGCTTCATCAATGGAGCATATTTGTGCTGTAGGTATCTGAAAGGGAGCACTCTACTAATTTTCTTCTGATAGCTAGCCTTGATATAAGGCTCATAATGCTCTTAGTCAACCAGTTGTCCCTTGTTCCATTGTTCTCCTACATTCGGAATACCTGTTGCTTCAGCTATAGCTTCAGGTGTCAAAGTGAATGTAACACCTACCAAATTGACCTAGCCATTGTGAAGATGGAGAACAAACAATCTAGCAAGCTCATGGTAGTATTTGACTCTTTCCACCATCTCTCAAAATTGATAGCAAGATTGATATTTTAAACATGCTACAGCAAGAGGACAAGCCAATAGCTCTGTAAGTGTAGTAGGCTCCTCTTGGATGTGTTTGCCTCCCTTGTGAGGTTTTCTAGGTGCATGAAGTTCTTGAGAGAAATCACTCACTGTTTCCTCATCTCTGTCATAAGGTGAACCTGTCTCCATATTTGCCATTGTTTGTGTTTCAATGATGATTATGTAGAGATTTTATATCAACAATAGGTGTTTGTTGTTAAATGAAAGGGATTGATGATGGGAGACAATGAATGAGGGATTTTGTGATGTTGATTGTAGGTTTCCTGGGAGGTGATAGGGTTTAGAGATACTAATTAGGGTTTGGGAGTAGTGGGATTAGGTATTAGGGTTTTTAGTTTTAGGGATAAGGGAATGTATGAGTGTGAATGAGAAAGGGGAGGGAAAATTAAATGAGGGGAGTGTAGTGAAGAGGAAAATGAAAATGGTGTAGAGGACAATGGCAAAAATTACAATTTTGCAAACCCTAGGCAGATTTTCAATATGACTATGCAACAAATTGGGGTTTTATTTTTCACTTATTGAAACACTATGAAAGCTGACTAAAATCTTGCAATGGCACTTAGGAATGTTAAATTCACTTGTGAAATGAGGTTTTCAAGATTTGGAGCTTGGAGGAGGTGATTTGAGTGAATTTAAAGCTTGAGAGACAGGTGCGTCGCACCCACTAATAGGTGTGTTGCGCCAAGGAACAGGTGCGTAGTGCCTTTTTGCTAACCCGTTTTGGAGGCCTTCACAGTGTCCAAATTGCGCATGAGATAGATTTTTGTAAATATTATCGAGTCTACTTTCCAACGCAAATCGAATTTTTCAATTTGGAGTTCATTTTCCTTGTCAAAAGTCAAATCTCCCAAGAATGGTCAAAATGTGCAAAATGAGGGTGCTTAAAGGTAGAGTGATGTTGCAGTCAACTTTTGGAGGTCTTCCGCAACTCAAAATTTAGCTCATGATATCTCATTGGAAATATCTTTGTGTGTAGTTATCATTTGACCCATCAAGCAAGTCATTTGGCCAACCAAGCTAGGAGAAAGCTTAATTTTCCCAAGGTCACTTCAAAGGTGCATCAATTCTCCTGAGGCGACTGTATTTTTGACATTTCTCTAAAACCATAACACCTGTTTAAAAAGTGGAGGTTTTTCTTCCTTGGACTATTGTGGAAAAAAAAGTCTCTCAGTGTTTCCAGATTCATTTTATCTTGCTCAGAAGAATCATTTGAGTAAAACCTAACCCGATGTGTCGAATAGGGGATTTGTCCAAATGAAGTGAAATGAAGGGAATAAGTGGCTTCTAAATTCTTGAATTTTTTTTGGGAACTATGGAGGGATGTTAGGAAATAGGGAAAATTGGAATTTCAAATATTGAGTGAGGGGAAGGGGTCCAAAAGGGCTAAACATAGGCCTAGCCTAGAAAATTGTCAAATTGTAGCAAGAAACTAGGGTTTGTGGGAAAATGATGACTTTGAGGGATATCAGTGACGAGAAGTGTTTATTAAGGTACATTAAGGATAGGGGTAGGTGTATGAACATCAAGACACAAGTTTTGATGATGATTTGACCATCCAAGAAAAATTACCTTCAAAACCCTAGGAGAGGGAAATGAACCTTACCTAGGCACAATTGAAGCATGAAGAAGGTGTAAAATGACCCATTGGAACCTGACATGATGATGACAACCCTATGAACGATGGTGCACTCAGCTGAATGGTGACATGGACTGACATTTGGACAACTTTCAAAGGAGTGAAAACAAACCCTAGGCCTAATACCTAGTGACCAAATTTTGCTTGAAGACTCACTGAAATGACAAAATTTGACCTTGACACCTTAAAATCACTTTGTAAGAGAATGTTTGATTATGGGAGGAAGGTTTCAAAGACTGACAATAACAGGACAAAGGGGCATTTGTTAGTCTTATGCCTTCCACTACTTGGCAAGCTTTGTGTTCCCCATAGCTTGTGCCTGTCAGTCAGAAGCTGTTGGCTTTCGACGGAGGAACCGTCAACCTTTTGGGATCCTTCCAAAGTTCCATATTACTTTGGGAGGCAAAACTGTTTATATCGACATGATGGTCATCCACATCACTTTAGATTTTAGTCTTCTCCTTGGTTGTGATTATATTTATGCCATGGGGGCTCTTGTTTCTTCACTTTTCTGTGTGGTTTTTTTTTCTGCACGACGGAAGAATGGTGACTATAGATCAATTTTCATTATTTAGTCCCCTAATGCCTCCTTTGCCACCATAATCCCCTCTCAGTTCTTTTCTGCAAGCAATGCCTTCCCCACCATAGGTCAATTAAGTGGCTACCCGTTTTGCCTCTACCTCAATTAATTATCATGCATATGGTCTTGTACATAATGTACTGGGGGCATTGGAACTTGATCTGTCGTTGGTGCCCAATGACATGTATTCCTCCCAGAGTGCATTTCTTCCATCCAGTGAAGATCTCTTGGGAGTCATGTTTTCATATGGCCCATGAACAGGAGTCTGAGGATAATTCTAATCTTGTGTCAACCTCGTTTAAAAAATAAAACAAGGAATTCGAGGATAATTCTGATCTTGTGTCGACCTTGTTTTAAAAAATGAAGCATGAGCCCGAGGATAGTTTGTTCCTATCTCAACCTTGCTAAAAAATGAAACTAGGGGTGTGGTGCATAGTTCCTGATCTTGTGTCAAGCTCATTAAAAAATAAATCAAGGCATCTATGAGGTTAGTTCTTTTACTATGTCAACCTCATTAAAAAAATGAAACAAATCCCTTTTCCAAATCAAGTCTTTGATTAAGATCTTGTAAACTTTGAGTTGAGTCTTTCAAAGATCTTGAAAGTGAACCTTCATTCCATCCACCTCGTTGAATGAAATGAATCTTGGGGTGGCATGTACCTTGATTTGAGTCATTATGTTGGGGGCATGCAAACTTATAACAAGCATAGTTTTTCATTTCAAACTTGTGTAAACATGAAACCGAATCCAAGCAAAGTTTTCCATGGTTCAAGCTTGTGTAAAAATGAGTCCATACCTGATTTACATCTCGTGATTGCCATTTTTATCCGCTAAATTCTGCTATATGAACCTTGGTTGTTTCATTCCATCACCACCATCTCTTTCGCCGATCATATGCTTTCACTTGGTTGTTTTTCCTTTCCTGAGGAACCACAGCGATGAGTGGTTTTATTAGCCAGCCTATTGACCATTACATGTTTTGAGTAGTTCAACCATTTCTGGAACCAGTTGCTACCTTTTATACCACTTGTTCCTCTAGGATGAGTCTTCTTTAAGTTCTTTTCTAAATAAAATATGAAAATATTGTCGAGTTTTTCCCTTTTTGACTCATTACAGAAAATAAAAATGGAGGTCTACTTTCATCTCTTTCCCAACCATTTAAAAATGAAAATATGGCAAAGCTCTTGCCATTTCAAGCTCATTCTAGGTTATGAAATGTCATGTCTCCAGCAAGATTTCTACTTTTTTCAGACTAGAAACACTATTTACAAAAAATACTCCTTGACAAAAATTATCAAGCGATTCTCTCAAGTATCATTTTCTACCTTTTCAGGCTTGAGAGACACCAACTTATGAAAAGCCCCCCCTGGAGTTTTCTTTTCCATGTCTTTTTCAAACTCTCTAAACATGAAAAAGAATATGAGTTTTACCTATGTCAGACTTGTTAAACCCTAACGACATTGGACTCATCATCATGATGATACCCGAGCTTCTCCTTCCTAGGGCTCGTTAAAATTTCACTAGGTTGGATTTCTCTGAAGGAAAAACTTATATCGCAAGCATATGCTATCCCCTTCAAGCTTGCTTTTCAAAAATAATTGGGGTGCTTACCAACAATGGTGGGGTGAAAATTTGGAAATATGAATTGGTTACTTACGGCAACTAGTCACTCTTGAACATCGACACTTTTGCTTCTCACCAGGTTTGGGATATCCTCACATCGTCGTTGGCCTTTCGGGGTTTGGGTTTTCCATTTTGCCTCATTCAATTTGATCCTTATTGTATCCATCTGACCTCCAATCCATTAGTACCAAAATTCTACCGCCTTCAAGAGTCATGTCACTGATATGTTCAAGAGTATAATCCTTCTGCAGTTCGAACCCTTACCTCCTCATCTGATTCTCATTTTCATCCATCTTCATCTTGTTCCTTATCTCATGTTGTTGATGAGGGAAACATTATGGCCCTCCTGCGATAGATCTCTTCCTATCAACACCAACTCATTATGCAGGGAGTTGATCTAGAGATTCCTTTTAGTACCTCAGAGCTTGCATGCCTCAATGGCAAGTTATTCGCACTGGATGACAGACTTACACCATTGGTCTTCGATCAGGTGATTCCATGAGTGTAAGAATCCAGCTCATTCTACACACTTTGTGGATTGTACTGGCAGTACCCTAAGAACCATTAACATTATTGGTGGTCTCTCTCGCACTTGTTAACAATTTACATCATTGGCTGGTAATAAAGCGACTTTATACCATGCTTGACTTCAACACATTTATTCGCATGTTAGAAATTGTACTATGATCGGTTGTTATTCAAGACCTTAGACTAAGATTACATACATTCAGGTTGCATGGATTGGTTTGTGATTACTATATGACTCTTTTATTGGATGGCTGCGACCATACCTGAGTCTTTCTGGATGGCTGTGACCATATGTCTACCTTTATAAATGGTCTTCTCAACTAGGTGGTTGCGTCCATACCACAGACCAAGTTTCATATGTCTTTTGGATGGATGCGCCCATGCTTAGACTACATGTATTTCATTGTTAGAGATATCAGTTGTACTTGTGCTATTAGGTTTTCTGTAATGGTGTTCCAGTTTGGTTATGATTTTGTAAAGCATTTCACCCCTCCCACTCTCTCAGGCTTCATGCTTTTGGGGGCATTTGTTACACAGTAGTTTGTCACTAACATCATGTCAGTCCCTAAGTGACATCTTAACTGTGTCATACATCAAATAAACATGTCCATATCTTCCCACTCATTTAACAAGATTAAGCAAGTGCTCTCTAATCCTGAAGATTGACCCTTTTACCTATGTTTCTGCATCATCGCAAGTAAGCATCATTCTGCCTATGACGATTCTCTATGATGAACTATAAGCTTGCACCGTCATCACATGAGTATGTACTTTCCCATGATGGTCGAATTTTAGGGCAAGGCTCCAGTCTTCAAGATGTTTCTTACGACGATTTGTCTAAATACACTGCTTCCTTGTGACGTCGTCGCTGAGCCCTAGTATATGACTTGCAACGATCCAAATATGGTGAATTAGTTCAAACATAATGCTTCTAAGTGATTCTAGAGCTAGTTGTTGGGTTAAGGGAGTTCGCCTTTCCTCCTCTGGGATGGTAGTTCCAGCTTTCAAAAACCTCCTTTGAGGATAAGCTCCCTCTCCATCATTTCATGGAGGCTCCTCCTCCTATAAAAGAACTCCCCATTGCTATGATTAGCTAGTTCTTAGTTTTTGGATTTGAGCAAATTAACTAGCTTTGGTGTGAGTTTGTTGTGTGAATTGCTGATAGTTTAGCAATTGGTTGTGGATTGACTTAGCTTTGTGTTAGAGCTTGTGAGTAAGAGAGAGAGGTATCATCCATTTGGGAGACCCTTTTGAGAGTGAATGCTTGAATAAATATACCAACTAGACCCTCCAAGAAAGCTTGTGATGTCAAGGCTTGGTTGTAAGCTTTGCTTTTGATTCATTTTAATACAATCAATGATGATTTCCTATGTCTTGAGTAAAATATACTTGAGAGCTTATGGTTCCTTGACTTTGTAAGTAAATAGATCATTGTTGTTCTTGGTTACGTGTTTTATTGTTCTTGTGTTGTTTCAGGTTGATTTCTCATTAAGGAGAAGGAAACAATAGCTGAAGCGGTGCAACGAAAGCTCCATTGAACACTGGTTTGAGGTAGGCTCTTTCAGCAATGACTGTTTAAGGAAGTTGGTTGTTTTGTAATTTGTCACCTACCTCATGTGAGTCCCCAAGTGACATCACCACCATGTCATACATAAAATAAACATGTCCATATCCTCCCACTCATTTAAGAAGATTAAGAAAGTGCTTTATAGTCCTGAAGATTGACCCTTTTACCTATGTTTCTGCAGCATCGCAAGTAAGCATAATTGTGCCTGTGATGATTCTCTGTGATGAACTGTAAGGTCACACTGTCATTGCAGGGGTACATCAATTTTCTGTGACGATCAAATTTAAGGGCTCGGTGCAAGTCGTAAAGATATTTCTTGTGACGATTTATCTGAATACACTGCTTCTTTGTGACGTCATCGCTGAGCCCTAATGTATGGCTTGCGATGATCCAGATATGGTGAATTAGTTCAAACATAATGCTTATGGGTGATTCTAGAGTTGGTTGTTGGGTCAAGGGAGTTCACCTTTCCTCCTCTAGGATGGTAGTTCCACCTTTTGAGAAACCTCCTTTGAGGACAAGCTCCTTCTCCCTCATTTCATGGATGCTCCTCCTCCTATAAAAGCATTCCCCATTGCTATGATCAGCTAGTTCTTAGTTTTTGGATTTGAGAAAATTAGCTAGCTTTGGTGTGAGTTTGCAGTGTGAATTTATAATAGTTTAGAAATTAGTTCTGGATTGCCTTAGCTTTGTGTTAGAGCTTGTGAGTGAGAGAGAGAATTATCATCCATTTGGGAGACCCTTTTGAGAGTGAATGCTTGAAGAAAAATACCGACTGGACCCTCCGAGAAAGCTTGCAACGTCAATGCTTGGTTCTAAGCTTTGCTTTTGATTCATTTTAATACAATCAATGATGATTTCCTATGTGTTGTGTAAGTATATACTTGATAGATTATGGTTCCTTGAATTTGTAAGTAAATAGATCATTGTTGTTCTCGGTTACATGTTCTATTGTTCTCTTATGTTGTTTTAGGTTGATTGCTCATTAAGGAGAAGGAAATGATAGCTGAAGCGACGTAATAAAAGCTCCATCGAACACTGGTTTGAGGTAGGCTCTTTCAACAATGACTGTTTAAGGAAATTAGTGGTTGTTTTGTTTTGCTGTGACTAGACCCACTCTAGGGCTAGAGGGGTTGCCTCTGTTCGCAGAGGGAACATTTCCTACTTCACAGGTATGTTATATGATTATTTTCCTGATGCTCAACGACCCGAAACTTCTAAGGCTCAATCAACACCATATATCGATGGTGTCATTGGTTCCATTACTTCATCCTGCTAAAAGTCTTCCACGACCCTTGTGAAGCAAAAATCTACCGCTCCAAATGAAAATGCTTCTTAGGCCCCATCTAATCCTGGTAAAACTTCTAAAGTCAATGCCATTCAGTCCACCATGGTAGACAAAGCTTCAAGAGGTAAGAAAAAGGGTAAAGGAAAAAATAAAGCCAATCCACTGAAGAAGGACCCTCCTAAGCCTCCGGCAAATGAAGGTACCAAATGCAAGACCAAGTACCCTTGTCTCATTTGTGATGAGGATCACTATACTAAAGACTTTCCCAGATGGTCTAAGGTTAGTCATTTTCTTAAAGGCATCACTAGAACTCCTGTTGTGCTTAAGGAGCCTTTTCCCTCTCAGCAAACCCAAATGGTGGTTGATCAACCTCAATCCTCTTCCACTTTTGGCTCTCTAGTTTTCATGGCTGGGACTATTCCCATTCATATTAGTACTCAATCAAAAGAATACCCTCCACCCACCAGAAAGGAACCAGTAGCCCCTTCAAGTGTTCCTTCATCCAGTACTGGCCCTCTACATATTGAGTGGCCTAGTACCGAGTCAGTCATTCGACCTCCTCCCAAGGGAGTGCTCTAGAAATCTTCTTACAACCCTAATTATTGTGCCGTGCAACACTATATCATTGTTGAGGACTTAGCCCAAGCCCCTTCGACTATGTCCACTTTGGAAGTCCTCCAAAGTTGTCCCTCCCAACTGAAGTCTCTGCTAACAACCATTGATGGCATTGACCTAGCCAATTCGGATTTAATCACTTTCGATCTTGACAATCATGTACCGTGATTGCCTCATTAGATTGCTTTCCTCATTCAAGTCATCATTAAGTTAGAAAATATTCATCGCACTATTATTGATGAGTGCACCTCCACTTGCATCATGTTTTTTTCTTGTTGGAAGGCCATCGGTTCCCCAATGTTGAGTCAATCTCCTAATACCTTGCAAGCCTTCGATGGAAGATATTCTCATCCTTTCGGTATCCTCCTGCGTTTTCCCATCACTCTAGAAGGGAAGACAATTGAGTTTGAAGTCGAAGTTGTTGATGCAAATTTACAACCTTCTCTTAGGTCGAAGTTGGACGTATGCCATGTGCACTATAGCTTCATCTCTATTTCGTGTCCTTCATTTTCCCCATCAAGGGAAAATTATCACGGTTGATCAACTATCCTTCTTTGCCTCTTCTTCGTCAGATGGCAACGTGCCATTTGTGGAGCATACCTCCATTCCCAATGAAAGCGAGGGCACTAGAATTTTTAAAGATCCTACCCTTATGGGTGTCTTTTTGCTCCCGCTTCCCAAATTTGCCCCCATTAACATGATTTATGTCCGTTCTGATTCTTGGGTTATCCCTCCCATCGATCGGGTAGACTCCTAGGGGGACGTCATGCTGTTGAGTCCTGCCAAGATCGACTATGTAGAAATTGTTTCTGCATCGGCTTCATCCTCCAATCTTGCTTGAATGAGCAGGCCTCTCAACGCGTATGTACAATCCCCTTGGTTCAGAGATAGTGTTTCTTTGGATCCATTAAAGGAAATCTTTCCTTTCAATGAAGTGATTTTAGAGACTATGTCTTTCAAGGAACCTCCTTGGTTCGATCATCACCATCGCTCCTCATTTCTCCCAAGCCATGGGGCTATGACTACCTACCTAGAGAAGTTTGCTTCTTGTATCCCTTCATAGCCACTTTAGATGCCTATTCAAGTTCATGAAGTTTTCTTTGAAGGCAATATGGGAAACATTACGCAAAATATGCCCATCGACATCTCTGTCAAACCAAGGATTGTTGAAAATAACCACATTCGAGTTACCTGTACTCCAGAGGAGATTCAACTTTATACCAATCTTTCTAGAGAATTTCATGACGTTTTCTCTTGGTCATATGAAGAAATGCTCGGTATTGAACCCAGTATCGTGGTACACGAGATCCCTATGTGTCTTGGTGCTAAGCCTGTTCGACAACATTTATGCCCCATGCACCCAAGAAAAGCCACGACTATTAAGGGAGAAGTTGAAAAACTTCTTAAGGCATGGTTTATTTACCCTATCCCACTAATTGATTGGGTCTCTAATATTGTCCTTGTGACCAAAAAGCAGGGCACCATTAGGGTTTGTGTTGATTACTGTGACATCAACCATGTGTGTCTAAAGGATAATTATCCCATGCCCTTTATCAACTAGCTCATCATTGATTGTGCTGGGAGTGAAATACACTCGTTTATGGATGACTCTTTTGGTTACAACTAGATTAATATTTCACCTGCCAATCAGCACAAAATTGCCTTCATCTGCTCGTGGGGTAACTTCACTTACAAGAAGCTTCCTTTCAACCTTAAAATGCTGGTGCTACCTTCCAGCGAGCAATATCCTACAAATTCCATGATATTCATCACATTGTGTAGCCATATCTGGATGACCTCCCAACTCATTTAGCTAAACGATCTGACCATCCCAACCATATCCCAATATTTTTCTTCACTATCAACATTATCATATTCGTCTTAATCCACATAAGTGTGTCTTTTGTGTCGAATCCGATAAACTTCTTGGGTTTGTCATCTTAAAGAGGGCATTCTTTTAGATCCCCTCAAAGTTGAAGCTATACTAAATCTCCCTCCTCCTGCCTCTTTCCAACAATTGCAAAGTTTGTAGGGAAAAGCTAATTTCTTACACTGCTTTACTCCTAACTATGCCGAGACTACCAAAGGCTATATGTGACTCCTCAAGCATGACATTCCCTTTGTTTGGGATGCCACTACCCAAGAGTCCTCTGAGCAACTCAAGGAACTCCTTGTTTCTTCTCCCTTATTGCGTCTACTTGATTGTCATCCTAACTACACTCTTTATCTCACTGCTGCCGATAACACTATTGGCATGGTTTTGGTTCAAGACAACGACGATGGTTCCGAGCACATTATTTATTATCTTAGCCACAATGTCCTTGACACTGAAACTCGATATGCTTATGCCAAGAATCTCGCCTTGGCAACTGTTCACACTGTCCATTGCTTCCTTCATTATATTCTATTGTGCATGTTGACAATGATTTCTGATTGCAACCTGATGACATACATCTTGTCACGTCAATTGCTGGGGGGAAAACACTCGAAATGGATCATTATCCTTTAAGAGTTCAATTTGGAGTTTACTACTGCCAATTCCAAGAAGTCCCTTATCTTTGATGAATTGATTTGCTCGTTACCATCCACTACGACTCCCTCTCGGTTAGAGGATTGCATTTCAAACGATACACTTTTCTTGATCAGTACCTTCGATCCCTGGTACAGTGACATTATTGTCTACCTCAAGACATCTTCCTTCTGTCTTGATTTCTTTAAGGATTCTCGGTGATGTATTTGTCATCATTCTCCACCTTATCGAATGGTTGGGGACACCTTGTATTGTCTCAGTGTTGATTCAGTTCTCCGCCATTATTTGACATTCGAGGAAGCTGAACGAGTCTTGAATGACTACCACTCTACCACCTGTGGTGGTCACATGTATGGTTATGCTACTAGCCAAAATATCCTCCACATTGGTTATTTTGGCCCTCTATTTTTAAGGATTGCATTCTCACTATCCATTCTTGTCATGCGTGCCAAATTTACCAACAGAAGATGCATGTGCCCCCATCCCCATTGCATCCTATCATTACCATTGGCCCTTTTGCTAAATGGGGCACTGATTTTATGACCTGTAACCCTTGCTCAGCCGGGGGCAGGGTATATTATCTTTGTCATTGATTATTTTACAAAATGGGCCTAAGCGATGCCTACATTGTCCAATGACAGTGAGATAATTGCCTAGTTCTTATTCAATCATGTGATTACTTGATTCAGAGTCCCTCAGGCTATTGTCACTGATCATGGTTCTCATTTCTATGGTCATATGATGACTAAGTTAAGAACCCTGTTAGGCTTGTGTCACGATATCTCAACACCTTATTACCCTTAGGCCAATGGCCAAGTCGAAGCCGTCAAAAAGGTGTTGGTTACGATGCTTTAGCGTATCATTAGAATGCACAAGTCTAATTGGCATTTGATGTTGTTTTCTGCCTTATGGGCCTACCGTACCTCAATGAAGGAAGCCACCAAATTCACACCGTTTCAACTCGTTTATGGTCTGGAGGCTATCCTTCTGATTGAATGCGAGATACCTTCTCTCAAGTTAGCTGTCAAATTGCTCCCGAATACTACTCTTGTAGAAGAATGCCTTCTTTACCTAGAGCAGCTAGACGAGACCCGTCAACTCACCTCTTTAGTCATCGAAGCATAGAAGAAGAGAGTGAAAACTCACTTCGATCAAACTTTTACTCCTCATTCTTTTATTGAGGGATATTTAGTCTTGTTGTACGATCAAGTGAATGATATGCTGGGGGTAGGAAAATTCAAACCGATGTGGCATGGGCCTTATATTGTGAAATGATTTTTGTAGAAAGGGGCCTATGAGCTAATTGACTATGAAGGAAATCCTCTCGATAAGCCTAGAAATGGGCTTTATCTAAAAAAATATTATGCATGCATTTTCATGCATTTGTTATGCACATACATGTGTTTTTAGTGTGTGCATGTGTGGCTTGGTGTGTACACATTATTTCTTCTTATTTTGTCGTTTTACTTCTTATGAAGATGTCTGGTGCACCTTATATCGGTTTCGCTGATGGTGCCTGTCGCAGTACACAAAATCTTTCCTCCATGGCATGGGTGATCTACAATCCTCACGGTGAGTTAGTAGACCTTCAAGGTGTTTTTCTGGGGTGTACCACGAAAAATGTCGCTGAATATAGTGATGTCATTGAATTATTGACTGAGGCCATTAACCTCGATATTCGTGCAATGATTGTGAATATAAACTCTCAACTTGTTGTTCTTCAACTTAACGGGTGTTATTATGTCAGAAACCCTTAAATTTTAAGATTGAATTTGCATGTTCACTTATTGGAAAGAAATTTTGATTTTATCACATATCAACACATTCCTAGGAGGTTAAACATGTTAACTGATGCATTGGCAAATCATGTATTAGACAGACATTTACGCATTTTATAATCAAACAAACATCGTATGCAAGTACTCAGACACAATAATAGAACATAGATAGTTATATATATCATGTGGCACACCAAGACGCTCAAACAATAATGTGTATGTCAAAAAATAATATACATGTTTAGTTACATTCGAGACACATGTCTCTCAAAACAGCGGAAAATGAAACCTAGGGGACTATTGTGGTGGGTTCTGCTCTCTGTAGCAGACCACTGCCCAAACTACTCATTTGAGTAGTCTATGGACCCTGGGCGACACACCCACAGTGTGGCACTGATACTGTCGCGTGATCTCCTCGAACCCTTTGTAGTTTGGGATCCCCTCGGTCAAGCTCTCTAGGTTCTGGGCTATCTCCTCCTCTGCATCACCACCTAGAGGTGGTAGAGCCAACTCTCTATTTTCCTTCCTCCACACCATAGGAGCGATACCCACCAGTCTCTCAGGTCTGACATCTGCAAAATTAAAATAATTATTAAGGAATATACACTTAAAATCGAAAAACAACATAAAAAAAACTGAAATATAAAAAGTATAGTGGTTAACCAAGTGTGTTACCTCTCTCATCCCACTGGTCCTGAGCGAGAGCAGCATGTTTGGATCTCCTCTTAAGTAAATACCTGCATAGGGCTAGTCCTCAACAAATACTTGCTACCGATGTAGCCACTCCATGTAGATAGGACCCCATGATACCGGTTTGCTGCCACTACCTTGTGGCATCACCAAGGCCCACCTAGTGATCCTTGTCTGTCGTGTTCCCGGCAACAACAATTCCATATCCTACAACTGAAATAATGGTACCCACTCTAGCGTGAGCAGTACCAAGATGGACTCGTATCCAAACTACTTGGTATCCCCTCGCTGGCACTTGGTCAACTATCTCTTCATGTTCAAGAGACACTGCCTCGGTCGAGTCATACATGGTCAAGCTAAGGAAATTTAAAGCCAAATGCAGTTGGGTTTTAGTTTCCTTGTGCTATGCTTGAGAGCTTACTACTCTCGTGATCGTAAATAATAGGATGCACAGTGACAAGTCCTCCACTGTTGGGATCTATAGCTTCCCACTAGTGGGTGATTTGTGTGCCCCTGGGCATGCTCATGCCATCAACATATCAAGAGACTCTCTGAGGACCCACACATCACCCATGCAGGGTCTCTCTCCTCGTTGAGATAAGCCTATAAGGAAATATATGTTAGTCGTGTCAAACTCGACCTCCTGACCTCAAATGATAAACTTACCCTCTGTCGGGTTCCATGAGCGAATCAAGAACTCTAGCAAGTCCAGTTGCACTCGTAAAAGGGGTGTGATGAAGAATTTCAATAGTCCGTAGTTCCAAAGAACTTGAATGCATTTCAGGTTTGTTGCACCTCTTTCGTCATCAGCATCATGTGTGCCATGCAAACACCATTTTGCACACTGCATATGCAAATGTTAATTGATTAGAACTTATTTGAGTAGTTTTTATAGTCTAAAATAGTGTTAAAAAATAAAAGTTTATGTTTGTTGTGCCGTCGGAGCTGTTTCTCAAACAGCTACGACAACTCGCTTTCAAAGTTCACTATTTTCTAGTCGTCACAGGGGTACACGTGTTTCCTATGATGATGTCAATTTTGGCATGTGTAAAATTTCCGATCATCACGAACCCGCGGGGGACTTCTGCGACGACCGGGGTGATTTTTTGGAACCCAAAATCAACCAAAACTTGACCAAAATGCATAAAATTAGACTTAAAAATGATCAAAACACAAAGGTAAGGCCGACATACTTACTTGGAGAAAGTATCGCGTGAAATGGATGACCCCAACTATCGAAATCAACCTCCAAAGTTAGAAACTCAAAGCAATGTTAAAATGTTTTTTACCATTAACCTTATATAAACTTTTTTGAAATTTTAGGGGTTTTTTACTATAGATTTTGGGTTTTTCTATAGTTTATGGGCTTTCCTATAGTTCTAGGGTTTTTAACTATGGGTTTTAGGTTTTTTTAACTTAGGTTTTCCTAATATTTAACATGTATCTTTATCGAATAGGTCTTATGCTTGGGTTTTTGTGCAGGAACAAGTATGACGGATATGAGTTTTGGTTGATGCTTGCTTGCTGTATACCATAAAATTTTCCCATGAGTCCTCTTTACGCTCTTTTTCGAGTCATAAAATATGAAAATATTGACGAGTATTTTTCCCTTTTTGACTCTCTAAATGGAATAAAAATGGTGGTCTGCTTTCAGCTCTTTTCCAACCATTTAAAAATGAAAAGATGGGTGGGCTTTTGTCATTTCAAGCTCTTTTTGGCTATGAAACGTTGTGTCTCTGATCAGTTTTCTACTTTTTCAGATCAAGAACACTAGTTATGAAAGGTACTCCTTGATTGAAATGGTCAAGAAATTCTCTCAAGTATTGTTTTCTACCTTTTCGGGCTTGAGGGACACAAACTTACAAAAAGGGGTCCCCTTGGAGTTTTCTTTTCCGTGTATTTTTCAAACTCTCTAAACATGAAAAAGACTCCAAATTTTTCCTGTGTTGGACTCGTTAAACTCTGACGACATTACACTCATCGCCATGATGAGACCCAAGCTTCTCCTCCCTAGGGCTCGTTAAAATTTTACTAGGTTGGATTTTTCCAAAGGATGAACTTATACCACAAGCATATGCTATCCCCTTCAATCTTTTTTTTCAAAAATAATTGGGGTACTGTTACACAGTAATTTTTCACTAGACTCATATCCCCTAATCTCAAATAGAGTCAGTCTCTAAGTGACATATTTGCTATGTCATACATAAAAAAAATATGTCCATATCTTCCCACTCATTCAAGAAGATTAAGCAAGTGCTCTTTAATCCTGAGGATTGACCCTTTTACCCATGTTTCTGCATCATCGCAAGTAAGCATCATTCTTCCTGTGACTATTCTCTGTGATGAACTATAAGGTCGCGACATCGTCATAGGGGTAGATCTGTTTCCTGTGACAGTCAAATTTTAGGGCTCAGCACAAGTATTCAAGATCTTTATTGCAATGATGGCTTTGCGTACACTACTTCCTTGCGAAGTAATTGCTGAGCCCTAGAGTATGACTTGTGACAATCCAGATATGGTGAATTAGTTCAAACATAATGCTTTTGGGTGATTCTAGAGCTGGTTGTTGGGTCAAAGGATTTCACCTTCCCTCCTTTGGGATGGTGGTTCCACCTTCTGAGAAACCTCCCTTGAGGATAAGCTCCCTCTCCCTCATTTCATGGAGGCTCCTCCTATAAAAACACTCCCTATTGCTATGATCAGCTAGTTTTTGGATTTGAGCAAAGTAGCAAGCTTTGGTGTGAGTTTGCAGTGTGAATTGCTGATAGTTTAGCAATTGGTTGTGGATTGCCTTACCTTTGTATTAGAGCTTGTCAGTGAGAAAGAAAGTTATCGTCCATTTGGGAGACCCTTTTGAGAGTGAATGCATGAAGAAACATACCAACTGGACCCTTTGAGAAGGCTTGCGATGTCAAGGCTTGGTTGTAAACTTTGCATTTATTCATTTTAATACAATCAATGGTGATTTCCTATGTCTTGTGTAAAATATACTTGATAACTTATGGTTCCTTTACTCTGTAAGTAAATAGATCATTATTGTATCTTGTTACGTGTTTTGTTGTTCTCTTGTGTTGTTTTAGGTAAATTGTTGATTAAGGAGAAGGAAATGATAGCTAACGTGGCGCAACAAAAATTTCCATCAAACACTGGTTTGAGGTAGGCTCTTCCAATAAAGACTGTTTAATGAAATTAGCTATCATTTTTTCTTGCTGTGACTAGGCCCACTCTAGGGCTAGAGGGGTTGCCTTTGTCCGCAAAGGGAACATTTCCTACAACACACCCTCCCCAACACCAGTACCCAAGCTACAAAAGAAGCGAGTTATCCACACCTGCCAAGTCAAAAAGTCGGCTACCGAAAAGCCGAAAGTTTGCACCCCAACCCTAGTCATCGATCTCACTATTGAGGTCGAACACCCAATTCCCGCAACTTCCATAATCGAGGAAATCCCCACCACCGAATCCAGTGCAGTACAACCATCACGGGAGATCCCCAAAAACAACTTCCACCTCTGCAATGGTATTCAAGCTCTTCCTCTTTGGCCATTGGTGACCATATGTGGACGGAGAAGTTTAATCAACTAGCTGGAAAGGAGGTGCCACCTCAACCGTAGGGATGCCACCCACCGAGAGTACAACATCAACGTTGGGAATGGACCTACAAACTAGAAGATGCCTAGATAATAGTTGGCAGGGAAAAAGGACTAGCCCGTACATATCCACTATCCCTATAAAGATCATAGTCCTCACAAACCCTAGTATCACCCCAACCTCACCACAGTTCACCCCACCATCACAGCAACCATCCTAGCAAAAGCATTCACTTGCCTCACATTCTGATAAGTCCATTGTAAGTGGCCTACCCTTACAACAACAATTTCTAGAACCAGACACAATGTGGGATGATACCCTCTATCACTAGTCATCAACCCAGTTATTTTCTTTCATTCAGCAAGCAGCCCAAAAGGTTGAGAGCTTGCATGAAAAACTAGTTAAAGAACATGAGAAATAGAAGATTTCTCCTAGTAACGGAAGAATGAGATCGCTTGCAAGAGGCAAATATAGTACTGCAAGCACAAATGGATCAGCTTACGCACAAGTTCCAATCCTTGTGGCCAATTATCACCGAAGCCAACACAGAAGGACCGGCGGACATGTCGGCCTATTCCTTGATTGACTATTGTGATCATATACAGATGACATGCATATGCCTAGTAATCAAAAATGCAGAAATGAAGAGGAAGCTAGAGACCGTTAGGTCACATTGCCAGACCCTGTAGAAATCTATGCACGCTCAATCGAAAGCAAGGTACAAGAGCTCGAGACAAAGAAACAAGCACTAGCGATGCCCTCACCAATGGATACACCTTAATGGGAAAGGTCCACGACTAGTTAGGAATTCTAGCGTTGAAGAATCACCAAGTCTACCCATTGCGACAGAAAATTCAATATCTATTTTCCAACAGAAGGGTATGCACAGACCCTGCTGAGCTCAAGCAAATAAGTGAACAAATCAATGTCCTCCAGGCCCAAGTTGACACAATTGAGGAGGAGTCAACAAGAACGAAAATAGTAATCTGAGACTTACGACCCCCAGTTCGAATGTAGGTCTTTTTGTTAAAGGAGGCATCCCACTTAAGCAGCCGACAATTGGATGGTCTGTAGATCCCACAACCGACAACCTTAACATCACAATCAACGGAAGCATTCACACAAAGAGAAGATGCAATCCTTGCAAATTGGGACTTGGCTATCCAGCAACATAATGAGTTTAGGTAGCATATGACAATGACAATCCCCAATTTGAATCCTTCGTTTGGAACGGGGGAGCCACAATGTGAAGAAAGGGCCACAGAAACAAATGCCACACCACAGGCTAGGATTGAGATGGAAGAGATGTTGATTCCACAAGAAAATATTGCAACAATAGTGGTTTCAACACAATAGACAGTGGAAAAAATACCGGTAGAAACACAATTGTCACCTGTAGAACCCATGGAAACAAAAACAGAGTCACCAGAGGTTGAAATGAATTGACCCATGGATGAGTCAAGAAATTGTGGTCAGGTCCTGTTGGAGCCTTCATTAATTCTGAAGAGTTTTGACCAGTTTTGACCAACCATAGGGCGGGAAAGGAAAAATGAAAGAAATGGTTGGGCGACAGAATGAGCAGTTATGGAAAGCTAATGGAAAGGTGGTAGTGGAAGGAAAAGGTAGCCAAGGAGACAGGAAAGCATAGAGGTAGCCAAGGAAGCAAGCAGCCAAGCGAGAACTAGAAGTCCAAGCAGGCGGGAAGGATATAAAAAGAGGAAGAACATAAAGGAAGATGTTGTTTTTGTTGTTGTTGTTGGGTTTTGTTGATTGTTGGGGTTGTTGTTGAGGATGGACCTACCAATCTTTGAAGGACTTTGTTGCTGAGGAGGTATATAGATATAAGAGCAGAAACAAGAAGAGCTAGAAACCGAGGAATTGGGTTGTGGAGCAAATCTGACCCGAGCTACTGAGCTAGGTATTTTATGTATTGTTGATGGTGAGATGCCAAGTTATAATGTATTATGTTATGTTTCTTTAATGTAATTGGTGGGCTCTAGTATTGCAACAATAATGCTACATCTCCTAGGACTCCCTTTCTTTACTTTTACCAACTTGGTAGTTCGTAACAAACTTGGAAGCGACGATACTATATGCACAAGTACTAGCTCTTGCCGTAGCTGTTACTTGATCAGTTGGCACAAGTCCACTAGGAGCTTAAGCCAACTTCTACGAGCTTTTAGAAGAATATTTTAACTGTGATGGATGAAAGCTAACTCAAAAGAGGCTAGTCTACTTGCAGAAAGAAGCTGAAAGCTTAAAGCTGAAAGGAAATGCAAACCCTAGAAAACCCTAGTTTTACTGACAAACCCTACTTGGTGCAAGAAAAAGGATGAAAGCTACATAAATGGATGCCATTGACTCTTGGGAAGGTAAAGTGCATGTGTCTAAGCTACTTCTGCAATGAAATCTAAAAAGGAACATCTTTTTGTATTTTTGAGTAATCTTGTAGAATTATTATGCATGTGCTTTAACTGTTTTTGACTGTGCAGAGGTTGATTGATGAAAGGAAATTGTGAGGGCACTTGTAGGAGGTTGGGAAGGTGAAACGAGGGCCTAAGGGGTATGCAGCACCCTTCCATATAGTTTCACAGTGACCGAATCTCGAAAAACCACTCTCGTGAGCTTCTACAGGAAGTCTGCAGGGTTTCTACAGGATGTTCTCTAGCTTCTGCAGGAAGTTCTACAGGATGTTCCGAAAGAGGATTTTGGAGGGTTGGTGGAGGAAAAACAGTGGGAAAGTGGAAATGGAGGTTGGATAAGGATGTTAAGGGGTCTAGGACCTGGTGAATTAAGTTAAGGAGTGATTAAGGTGATTGGATTTATTCGAGGATGGAGGGAGCAATGATGCACAAGAATGTAGAAATTAGGGCAAAGTAGGAAAATGTGGCAAATGAAGGGAAAGAATCTGAGTTAGGGGATGAAGCAGGTTTTATTGATGGAGGAAAGGTATGCAGGGAGGTATCACAAGTGTTTTGCACATTATTTTCCAAAACTGATCAAACGAAGACTAGGAAAACCAAAGATCTAGCTATTTGGACCTAATTTGACCTAAATACCAGAAATCATGATCGACGGAAGTTTATTGGAAAAAAATCATGTAAAACAACTATGAAAACCAAACAAGAACAGATCTAAATATGCAAGCACAACTAGTATCAACTTTTCCAACTAAAAAATCTAACACTAGCAATTGCATTAAAAGGCAAAACAATGTTTTTGTGGTAGCAAGTATGCCTTGATCTCAGCTCATGGTCCCAAGGAGGGAGAGGTGAGATAAAAGGTTGCTTGATGGCCCTTTTTGAAGATATTTTCTATTACCAACCTATTAAATCAACCTGAAACATGAAAAGCTATTTCAGTCATAAAAAAAAACCTAAGTAACAAAGCAAGATCTTAATCTAGATAAGAGAAATTATTCTATGAATGCAACAAAGGCAAATAAAAGTGCACAAAGGAGGTATTGGCACTTGGGTTGGCCCCAACCCCAAGAGCTACAGCCTCCTAAGGAAGATCAGAGCTGGTACAAAGCTGGATTCATCTTTATTGATAAAAAAATAATAGTTACATCCCAAAAACTGTTTACAAGAAAAATCTCGAAAATGTGGTAATACAGAGTTGCACTAAAGTGATAACCTATTGACTAAAATTTAACTATAATCTAACAAAAATCTGACTAAAAACTGACTAATTCAAATGAGGCCATATGCCTTCTTATTTAAACAAATTGAGGACCCCAACAGCCCTCCTAAACTTTAGGGACTCGGCTGCCAAAACTTGCAGTTAACAACAGCCCTACTTGACTTGCTTGGCTACCCCTTGTGCTTCGAGTTTTTGATGGAGAATTTGAGGTAAGCGCTCATAAATGAAGGGGAAACCTTCCTACAATTTCTCTCCCTTGTTCTTCCACGAATTTGGCTGCCAAGTGCTCATTAAACCTTTGATTTTGTCTCAAAATTGACCAAAAAAACTGCATAAAGCACACATTAGACTTGTTGGCATAATGGCTAACCCAATTCATTCTATTAGCATAAATATAATAAAAAACGTGCAATAAAGTAATGAGAATGGCGGATTAAGTCGAATTAGGAGGCTGAATGAGCCCATATAATTACTCATTTCTGGGGCTCATCATCACCCCCTATTAAAAGTGTTGCTCATCCTCTGAGCAACTAATCTATCTCTTCATGGTTAATGGCCCTAGTGGCCTCCTTATCATCCCAAGCTTCTTATGTGGTCTACTCATGTGTGCCATAAAATTCTGCCTTCTTGTCCATGTCCTTCTACTGCACCTCATATTTTTCTTGTTTGAATTCTTGTGCTTTTCCTGGCCTTAAAATACGTGGAGGCCTACCTTTTTCTCTTTTATTTTATCTTAATTGATATGATCAAGGCAGTGAGACTAGCCATTGCCTCTCTTTCCAAAGTCTCAAGGGACCCTTCTCATGGTTTTTCCTCTGCTTCGTCTTTTTCTATCTCTTTTTCTTTCTCTGTTTGCTTTGTTTCTTCCTGTTCTGTCTCTTCATCCTTTTCCTCTTCTATTTTAGTTTCTTCCTTTTCCTTTTCTTGTCCTGCTGAGTCATCAGTTGCTTCATCTTCTCTCCCTTTCTGTTCTTCTTCCTCACTATTAGAAGGACTGATATCATAGGTGAGGACTTTTATGTCACTTTCTGTTATCATGTCCCTGAAGACTTCCCAATTAGGGAGTGTGAATGTATGGAGGGCTTCTTGGTCTTTAAGATACAATGTAGGATCTAGCTGTTTATCTACATTGCACGACTTTTATTGCCTAGCTGGCCGTGCAGGCCATCTGGGCTTCTCTCTCCTGCAATTGTTGTTTCAACATCAGTATTTCAGCTGCTACCTAAGACTCCCTCTCTTGCTGCTGATTTATCCTCATTTCAACATCAGGCTGTGTCTCTTCCCTTGGATGTTGTTCCTCTTCTGTTTCTGACCTGCTAGGGGACCTTCCTGTAGTTGCTGCTCTTCAAAAATCTGTTTTATGTTTGCCCTTTGAGTTTCCTGTTGCTGTAACTTATTTTTCAGTAGTGCATTTTCCTCCTGTAGCTGGGATTTTTTTAATGCTTTCAGTGTGTCTCACCATGGACAACTCTCCTCTTAATTCCTTTAGCTTTTCCTCCATTTGGTGTTGAGTGGTTTTTTTTTTTAACAAAATGCTCAGGTGAGAAAGCAGGTAGAACTGAAAACATAGGGATAGCTAAATTTTTGTCTTTTTCTGAGACCAATTAAGGAATTTCCCTTGTGCTTCTCCTTACAACATCAAATTGCAATATTTCCTTTTGTTTTAAACTGCTTTTATCCTGAATTTGACTCTCTGCTTTTGAAAAGAATTTTTTTCTTTTTTTTTTGACAGAACAGTGGATAAATAACACAAGTTCTTTTTAGAGAATAGGCAGATATGAAAATTCATTTTTTTTCACACAGGTTGGTATCTATGGTTGCATGTATTTTCTTTACAGTAGAATTTGAGAAAGAAGGAGACAGACTTTGAGTGCAGAGAAGAAAACAGAGAACTGTGTAAAACTCAGGGAAAATATACAGGCAGACTTTTAACATTCACTCTCTTTTTTCAATCCACTGCTGTGTTTTTAATCCACCACCTTATTCAAATAAGTCATATGCAGAGAGGTTTCCCGAGCCTACCTCTTTTCAAGCTCAAATTTTTACAAAAATCTCAAATTTTCTGGCTGCAAAACTGCTCTCTGCCCTTCCTGTAGAAGGCTCTCATTTCCTATAGAATGTCGATAGGCGGGAGATTTAGAAAAAAACAAGCAAAAATCTTGTAGAGGACCATTGGTTAGCTACTCTGGAAGTGGTGGATGCGTACTGTAGTTGGGGACTTCGTGAAGGCACAATGAACAAAGAGTGGTGAATGCGTTAACTGAGATGTCTTTTAATTGCTGGCGTGATTCGTGATGAGGAGATGAGGTGGCAGAAATGTGCATTAGCCCCATGCAGACTACAATGCTATCATGAAACTTCATGTTTTCTACCTATTAATCACTTGACATCATGTGCACTAGAGTTCAGAACATCTGCCACTACCTATTTTTTTAAATTTCTCATGAGTTGACTAGACACGTGCACTGGTGATCTCCGGATGAGTGCAATCGAACTAGTTGAGGGTGTCGGGTTAACTAGATAGCTTTCTGGCTTAATCCAACCATTTCATTTGTTCATGCACTTTCGAATCATACGGATGCAAATAGAGGAACTAATTTAGACACTTACCTGTAAGTCGACGTGTTGCTTGGTTCTTTTTGCTACTGCATGCTCATATTCCATTGTTGCATGCCTGGATCCCTAATGCTATATGTTTTTTACTATCTCATGTATCGCTATTTTTCTTGTGTAGGTATCCTCTGGCTAGATCTAAGCTGCAGAAGTCTGCTTCATCCTTTAGATTTGCACCCTCATGCTGCTGATGCTAAATTTTTGCAGGATAACGACTTGTTTTCTCCATAGCTCCCAAACGATAGATCAGATTGACATGAAACGTTTTGAGCATGTTTCTATCATCATTATGCACCTCCCATAGCAAAATGTTGGTCAATGGATGTACAGATTTCGAGAAAAACTGAAAATGGCTGAAAGTGACAGAGGTCAATTTCTCAAAAACCGTGCACTGGAACTGGCTGAAACTGCTTGGGCAGGTTTCTATCACCTATATGCATCTCCCCATGAAGCGGGTTTTGAAATGGATGCACAGAAATGAAGAAAATGCAAAAATGGTTGAAGGTGATGGAGGCTGATTTCTTGGAAACCGTGCACTAGAATTGGCTGAAATTGCTTGAGCATGTTGCCTTCATCCCTATACAACTCCCCATAAAATGGTTTTTTAAATGGATGCACGGTTTTCAAGTGAGGGAAAAAACAAATTTCTGTTCTATGTATTTTTGCTTCAAAGCATTCTGCAGGTTTTTTGCACAGCAAAAAAAAAAGAGCTTGGGATGTGATGCAGGCATCAAAATGATGGAAGAGGGGTTTAAAGATTGTAGAAGGATTTATAAACCCTTTATGAAGCTTCTATGTTCACAAAATTTCTTTTAAAATCCATTTCTAGCTTTCTGTAATTTCTACAGGAACTTCCTGTAGAAAACACAGTTTTTAAAAAAGAAGCACAATGAGGTGGAAAAAATGATGGAGAAGGGTAAGGGATGGAAATAGGGATGTTTATAGGCCTCATAGACAGATTCTCAACCTTTGGGTCCTCTTTTGAGATCAATTTTTTCTTGGTTGTAGACTTCCTGTAGAAGACATAGAACTTCCCGTAGAAGGTGAAATCTCAGTCCGAATGAGACCAAATCTTGGGAAAGCGTAGTGGTCATGGAGGAATGGATTGTGAGGGATGCTTGCAGCCTGGTGCTGACCTCTATCTTGGTTTTGTGCGATCCTCCTAACCTGCAATGTCCTTCCTACACCCTACAATTATTCAACAGAAATTAGGTTTATTTTTCTTTTTCTCTTTTCTTCTTTCTTTTTCTCTTTTTTTTTTTTGAAAACAACTAGGGCGCCTCATGGAGGTTTTCACCCTAATTGCCTGCCCTAGGCGCCTCCAAGAGAGGTTTTCACCCAGGGATCTTATTCTATTTTTCTTTTCTCTTTTTTCCAACCCATTGACCGCATCATGGAGGTTTTCAATCAATGAGCCAATTTGAGGCGCCTCCGAGGAGGCTTTCACCTTAGATTTTTATTTTCCTCTTATTTTCATTTTTTTCTTTTTTCATTTTTTTTTTCTACCCTACCCTATGTTAACACTCAAGTTGTCCCTAAGCTCCTGAAGAGATACAGCCGAGGTAACCACAAACCAATCTTTGGATTGTAGGTTCTAGCCCACCTGCAATCAGAGAGGGCTCTCTCTTTTGATTTAGCTTTGTTAATGATGATTTTAGGCTAGTTGTTGGGTTCAATGGGTTTTGTTTATGTTTGGATGGTGTTTGACTGGAAGGAAGATGCTTTCAAGCAGAGAGGCGTGCATAGAGTAATAAGTTTCA
This sequence comes from Pinus taeda, assembly GCA_000404065.3. Lineage (NCBI taxonomy): Eukaryota > Viridiplantae > Streptophyta > Pinopsida > Pinales > Pinaceae > Pinus > Pinus taeda. The sequence continues at coordinate 231,124 of APFE031339575.1, read as the reverse complement.
AACCATTGGACATGGAGTCAAGGAGTAGGACCACAGGTATGTTTTCTTGATCACAAGAGGAACATGGAGCAAGGTAGCTGCACATGAAACAACCTTCAAGCTAAAGAGATGGAGTGAAATTTAAGGAATGAGAGGCAATTAAGACTCTCAATCAGGTTAACAGAGGGAAGGAAAATGAGCTCTATCTAGGGGCAGTTAAGAATCCCTGGATAACTATCATATATGATGAATTAGGGCAAATATGAGCCATGTGGAATTCATATTTATGCCTAAAACAGATGAAAAACATAAAGAAATAGTAGAGATTGAGCATAGAGTGCAATTAAACAAATTCTAAGCTAATCTTTCTTTCTACTATTTAGATAATGATTTATGAATGGAAACAGAGGTAAGAAGCACTTATTGGGTCATGTACCAGCACAAGAATGCCACATTCACTCTTCAACCATTAAACATAGTAAACAATCCATTGTCCAAGCTCGTAAGAAGTCTTTGATTATAGAAATTATCAGATATACAGTGCGAGTCTTTGCTCAGGCAAAACATACAACCAACGAAAACCAACCCTCATTCCATTGTTCAGGGTGGTCTTTATAGGGTAAATATCCAAAAATATTTGTTACAGCTGACCTCAACAGGTCTGCGGAAAAAACACTTTTTAAATGTAAACTTGTGATGAAATTAAATGCAAGTAAATATCTATTAAGCTGCGCCAGAGGCAGCTGGATCAAAATGAGTTAACATGGTGTTCTTGGGGGACTGATGCAGTGTTTCTTCAATAACTGTGCTTTGAGCTTTGGTCCACTGATCTTATGTGGGTTTTAATGTGCAGTCACTGTGATGATGAGCTTTGAATGGTTCCTTAACTGCTTCTTGACTTTTAAGGATTTCTTTTAATGTTTTATTTGCCTCGAGCCCTGAGAAAATCTTTCACTGATACACTTTGCCGCAACACTGATACTCTTTGACATGGATTTTGGCTTCACATTTGCTCTGATACTCTTTAATGCCTGAATCGGGCCTCTCTCTTTCTTCTGATACGTTAAGGCCCGCAAAATTGGACCTTTTCTGCCCCTTTCAGCGCAAAAACAGCTGAGGAATCAAAAGATTCCCCAAAGATTCCCCACTTTGGCCTATTTCCCGTAGCGATGCATGATTAGGATCTGGCCTATTTGAATCCGGGCCTCCTAAGATGCTTTTTCATGCTTACGTGCCCTTTTTTGGCGGGTGACATCAGCATGACGTTAGCGGTGGGTCCTGGTACGACGGATGACGTGGCAAGGCGTTGGATGGTGCGGTGCCTTATATGTTTTTGTGATGCGATAGCGATAACTGAAATGCTATGATTTGCGATGAATTTGCAGTGAAACATGTTTTAATGATAAGTCATGTTTTAAATGAAATTTTTGAATAAATGGAGGCATGCGGAGAGGAGGTATTTGTGATGCGATATGCTCTCTTGATGCTATAGCAATGTCACATCAGAGAAAAAGGAAGCGGCATGCATTTCGGGAACATGACTCTTGCGACCACCGATTTCCGATTTGTGATATCTCATCGGCCTAAAAGGGAAGGGGCATATATATGTGGCATATAGTATTGTGATACGCCGATTGCGAAATGGCATCGGCGGAGCATCCATCGGGGAGAACCAAAAACGAGCAACATTACCTTTGAGACCTCCGACAGCGATAATCGCGTCGGAGGGGAATCCAAAGGGATCGGAAGAATGTTAAGGCAGTTCGCAAGGGTTATTGTGATCAGAAGAAGGGTATATATGCTTTTGAAGGGTATTTGAGGCCCCGAAGAGGTCCGATAACCTAAAAAGAGGAATTTCATGCTTTGGAAGGAGTCCATTGCATTGGAAGATGGTTTTAAAGGGGCAAAATGAGGGTTCTTGCTATGTCTCAGACAAACTTAGCAATTCCCAAGTGTACTTATGGTTATTTTTCAACCAAGGGAAGGGGATAAATATGTAGGGGAGTTATTTAACATAGTTTTAAATAGGGGATGGGGAGATAGATAGGGAGCTATACAGTAAGTTAGTAGTTAATATGACCATGATGAGAAAGCGCTAAGTATGTGAATCTTAGTCTATTAAGGGGAAAAGTGGTCCATAAAGGGAATAAACATTCCTTGAGTAAAGCAGATCTTTACCAAGGTGAATGATATGGAAAATGATGAAACTAAGAGGCATCAAGCAGACCTTGACCTCTTTGAGGAAGTTAGTGAGTGATTGAGGAGAGAAGGAGCGGGAGTTAGATATGCTTCGCTTGAGTCCTTCAAATGGAAACTACCAGATAATTGTGAATTGAACAGATATGACACTTGAAAACATGAAATTGATCACAAATCATCATTCTGCAACCTCAAAACTACCTACCCAGCCTACTTACCTAGCATTTTCTCTTCTTTTGGTTTGGGTGCACTTGAACTAGCAAACCCAGCTTTTCAACTTTTTCTTTTTCTGTCCTCCTATCTACATCTACACTTATTTCATCCAGGGGCTCAGATTAAGCTGTTGAGTACCCTTGCTTCTCTACCTGTCTAAGAATCTGCCAAGATTAAGCTGTTTGGATAGATGGTGATTCTCTATATTATAAAACAGGAAATTGAAACTCAGGGAGACCAAGATTAAGCTGTTTGGCCTTCCCTTAACTGAAAACTTCGTCAAAAATGGATTAGCTCATCAGAATGGAACAAAGCAGTGGCATTTAGAGTGGCGCACTCTTGTAACCTCTTCTAGGGAAAATGGAACAAATATGGAGCATTGAAGAATTCAAAGAACGATGTATTTGGCATGTAAAAATGCCGATCATGAAAGATGAATACCTGCTGCAGCAGGAGGGTAACAGTGGCTCCACTTGGGAATGGCTTTTCCTCGTGAAAAGCCAAGAATAGCAGGTCAGACTGCCTTGATCTTCTATTGTTGCTATGGACTAGGAACAATTCTTTCTGTTAACTGTTAAATGATTGAAACTTTGGAAAAAGAACAGCACTTACCCCCGACTAAATTACTGTGAACTATATAGCATCGCCTGTTTTCTACTGCGTGCTTAATGTTGTGTACAATGTTACCTGAGCACTTCCCTTTGGAATAGTCTCAATACATGGATCAAAACGAAGGCATTTTGCTTTAACTTTGTCTTTGAGAAGGTTGCTGATGTAAAACCAAAATGTTCCTCCCTTTTGATGCTATTGACCAAAGTTGTGGAAGCTTGATTGCAGCATTTTTAATTGATTTCACTATGATATACAACAGTGCTCTTATCTTGTGCTGGTTGCTCTAAATGTTCAAAACTGCCCTGAGTGTCGATCTCCAATGTGATTCAAAACAAAGAATCAACAAGAGCATTCCCTTTTGCTGGCTGTCAGGTGATTGAAGTTTAAAATTATGAACGCAACCTCCTTCCAACATGAATCGCTGTAAAATACGACGCTATCCCTTAATCCCTTGAGTGCTTTCAAATACATCTCAATTGGTCCTGAGCATCCTTCTGTATATTTATTGCTCCTTTCACTCAATATTTCGTTGAACCTTTATGTTGAAACCAATGCAAAAGACAGAGCCTTTTGAAATGGATGATTTGCACGGGTTGTGCCTTATAAACTTTGCTTCTTTGTTCTCCTGAGAATGATGCTGTGATTGATTATTAAAATAGAGGACTGCCTTTGCTCTGTCTCCATAACTTTGCTGCTCGGTTCCAAGCAATCGGATTGCTTATACAACCATAAAAAAGGACAGCGCTGACATCTATACAAACATCAATATACAACTATATCACAAGGGCATTGTATCCCTTTAAAAGGGATATCGATAATGTTTCAACATTCGGCCATTTACAGGGCCCTCTTCAGCTGTGCTGCCATCTACAGATTTGAGAAAATATGTGTTATTGCCTTGCACAGCACTGATAATGAATGGACCTTTCCAAAGAAAATCAAACTTTGCATGTTTGTCGTTGTCTTCTCTTAGTGAATCCCACCTTAGAACTTTGCTGCTCACACAGAAATCCTCAGCCTTGGCTCTTTTATCAAACCTCTTCTTGAGCTTCTCTTGCAAAATTTGAGCTCTGTCATACACTTTCTCTATGGTTTTTTGAAGGTGAATGGTCTGATTAATTCTTATTTGAATGTCATTTGGTTCAGCCTGAATCTCCTGTAATAGTTTGATAGTAGGAATGCCCAAAGATGAAGGAAATCTGGCTTCCATGCCATATACTAGCTCATAAGGGCTCATCCCAATGGATTTCTTGGTTGAAAGTCTGTCTGCCCACAGGGCATTTGTGAGATTCCTATGCCAATTCTTTTTTTTCTCTTCCAGCACTTTCTTTATGATGTTGATCAGGCTCTTGTTGGATGATTCGGCCAAGCCATTACCTTGAGGGTAATAGGCTGTGGAGTGGCCTAAGGTAATGTGAAATTTATGGCAAAAATTGACCATTTTCTTGGATTTGAAAGCAGCAGCATTATCTGTAATGATCTTCTTAGGGCAACCAAATCTAGAAAGGATATTGCACTCAAGGAATTGGATAATGATAGTATCATTGGCTTTCCTGCATGGGATGGCTTCGATCCATTTAGTGAAATAGTCGGTGGCTGTTAAAATCCACTTGTGCTGGCCTAAGGAAGAGGGATGGATTTCTCCTATGAAGTCAAGACCCCATTGTTGAAAAGGCTTTTCGGTTGAGATAGGCTTAAGGGGCAGAGGCAACACTTTTCTTTTTCCTTCAAAGATTTGGCATTTGTGACATGAGACAACAAATTTTTTGACATATGCAAATAGAAAGGGCCAATAATAACCAGCCCTTAAAATCTTGTCAGCAGTGGACTTCCAATATAGATGCCCTCCACAATCCCCTGCATGGAACTCTTTCATGATGTTGTTGGTTTCATTTATGGTTAAACAGTTTAGCAATATTCCTTCATGATTTTTCCAAAATAGGGCACTATCTCAGACACAGAACTTTAGAGCTTTCATCTTCAAAAATCTTTTCTTGGTTCTGGACAATCCTAGGGGAGCACACAGGTTTAAAAATACATAGCAAATATCGGCATACCATGGGGATTGTAAGAAGGTTTCACTGATCTGTGGAGTCGCCAGCTCCTGTTCATTGTCCAGCTGGTTGATGTCTAAGGCCTGAAAATTTGTTTCGGACATTAGCTTGGCTAAACCTTGTCCCTTTATCAGCTTTATGGGTTTTATCTCGATGTCATATTCAGATACTGGCAATCCATTTGCCTCTTTTGCCTTCTAGTCCCTCTTGAGTTAATATGTCTTTTACAACGGAGTTTGGGACATAGGCAATCACACGGGAGTATAAAATATAAACTCTGAAGTCTTTAATGGCTTTGACAAGGGCGTAGGCCTACTTTTCCATGATTTGGTATTTCAAGGGTGCATCTCTTAGGGCTCGGCTAAAAAATGCAATTGGATTTTCATTTCCTTGATCATCCTTTTGCAGAAGGACAACAACTATCGTGTTCTCTGAGGCAAAGGAAAAGATGATAAAATCCTTATCAAACTGTGGGCTTGTGAGGACAGGTGTTTGGGTCAAGGCAGCTTTGATACTCTCAAAAGTTTGCTTGGTTTTAAGAGACCATTTTACCTTGGCATATTTCTTTAACATGTTTCTCAATAGTCTTATCAACTCAGCTAAGTTTGGGATAAATCTCCTTAAGAAATTTATTTTTCCAAGGAATGCTTGCAACTCTTTTATGTTTCTTGGGTAAGGAATTTGGAGGATGGGTTGGATCCTTCCCGAGTCAATTCTGATACCATCTTTTGAAATAATGTGGCCTAGCAACTTGCCTTCCTCAAGGCCAAACAAGGAATTTTTGGGGTTCAAGGAAATGCCATATTTCCTACATGTCATGAAAACTTGCCTTAGATGCTTAAGGTGCTCTCGATCAGATTTGGAGAAAGGGGTTAGGTCATCAAGGTAAACAACAAGGAAATCATGTATTTCCTTGGCAAATGCAATATCCATTGCCCTTTGAAAGGTAGCACCAGCATTCTTTAGCCCGAAAGGAATTTTAACATACTTAAATGTTCCCCAGGGTGTGGTAAAGGCTGTCTTGTCTTGGTCATCTCGGTGAACAAGTATTTGATTGAAACCTGAGAATCCATCTAGTAAAGAAATTCTAGAGGAACCCACTACTCTTTGTAGGATGTGGTCCATTTTAGGCAAAGGGTGGTGGTATTTTAAGGAGACCTAGTTTAAATTTCTTAGGTCTACACACAGTCTGATCTCACTTGATTTTTTCCTTGTGGGAACCAGATTGGATATCCATTCAGAAAATCTGATGGGTGCAATAATACATGCTTCAAACATTCTCTTCACTTCCTTCTCAATCAAGGGGAGAAGCACATGATTTATTCTTCTAAGTTTCTACTAGAATGGTTTTTGATTTGGTTTTAAGGGAATGGTATGTTGAATCACTGAGGTGTCATAGGACTTCAAGTCCTCATAACTCCAAGCAAATACATCTTGGAACTCTTTGAACAAATCCACATACTTTGGCTTTTGATCAGGGGGCAGGTTTTTGGACAATTTAATCATTTTGGGCTTTTTTGCCATCCCTATGTTGTGTTCTTCTATAGCAGCATCTAAAGGCTCCATTTTTGGGTTTTTGGGCACATCATTGTCATCAAACATGTCTCCTAATGGAGTAAGGCCAGCAGGCAAAAAGTTATTCTTTAGATCAATAAACTCAGCCTCTGCTTTGTCTGTTTCCTCTAAATGCATTTGTTTCAGTTCTTCTATGTTTGCATTGTCAAAAACAGTTGGGTTCAGGATTTGTTTTGCTGTTGCAACTGTCACAGCCTGCTAATTTTCATTTTTTTGTTGTTGGGAATCGTTCATGGCCTCCATGTCAATGTTTAAATTTCAAAACTCGCCCTCAAGAGTCAGGAAATTGTTAATCTGGGCATCATTTTCAAATACTTGACAATCTCTAATATTGTTAGGAATAGTGGGCCTATGTTTTATCTCATCAGTAAAATGGTGATTTGGCTCAAAGGGAAGCTTTCATGTACTAGCAAAAGTGGCTAGGCTGTGAGCACAAATATTATGATTTATTGAAATATTTGCAAGCTCGAATTCAGTGAAGGTATTGAGTATTTCTCTGGCAGTAGTCCTATAGGCCCTCATTCTATTGTCATTGGTGACAAAGTTACCTTTCATTTGTTGTATAATTAAGTCGGAGTCACCTAGAATGGCTCTTTTGTAGCTCCTAGAGCTTTGAGCGTTTTTAGGCCTAGGAGGAGAGCTTCATACTCTGCCATGTTGTTGGTACATCTTAAATGTAGTCTGTAGGCACGGCCTTCTGCGTGATTGTCATGTGTATTGTGAATCCATACACCTGCCCCTCCTCCTAACTTGTTGACAGAACCATCAAACTCTAAATACCATGTAATTTCTTGTTTTTGGTTTGTATCAAGAGTTTCAGTCATTTTAGGATTAGGAAGATCTAAAATTTCTATTTTAGGAGGTTCTTCCTGTTTATTGGTTGCCTTGACTATTGTCATTATTTCATGGTCATGGGAAACCGGTTCCTCATTTATGCATGTCTCTAGCTCTGAGGCTAAAGGCTTCTCATTAGTTGGAGGATTGTTGTCATCATTAAAAAGAATAAATGAATCCATGTCAGAATGGATTGAGTAAATTGGAAAATTTTGGGGCTTCTCCTCGCTACTTACCACGTATTTCATGAGTGTTTCTCTGTAGAATCTCTTTGGTTGCCGAAAGATAGAAATGGTGGCGTAAGAGAGGTCGAGCTGGAGGGATCCTTGGAGTTTTTCTCCCCATTATCTTGATAGGAGCATGCCATATTTTGTTGGAATGTCAGCAACTACTACGTCCATTAGGATTGTCTTGTTGGGAAACTGGACTAAAGACACACAAAGGTCTTTGATTAAGCCTAAACACTTGACCTGACTTGAGTCAAAGGAGTATAGATCTTTGTAGGGTCTTGTGACATCAAGGTTTAGCTTTTCCATTACAGCTTTGGGCATAATATTGTGTGAGGCACCTGAGTCAAACATAGCATTGTGCAAGATTTTTTCATGTATATGCAGACTGACATAAAAGGGTGGAACCGATTCATATGTTGATTTTCCATTAACTTCTGGACCGAAAAGCAGGTCAGGGGTATCATCCAAAACATTTACATCATCCTTTACCTCTGGTAGTTGAAGTGACCTTTGAATTTGTTGCCTGTACACCTCATGTTTGGCAAGTTCTGAGAGGGGGATGAATATTTTAAGTTTTCCAATCTCTGCTACTAAATTAAATGGTTTTTCCAATGGAATCTTTGCGTTGGTAGTAGAAAATTTCTCCTTGTCAAGACTACTTTCTGTGTTTTCCTTTTGATTGTCTGCGTTATGGTGAATGACAGTTTGTGACATCTCTTCTTTGGGAAGGTTTTTAGGAGTGCAGTTCAAATTTTCTTTTGAGGAAGAAGGAGGCAGAGGCTGATCAATAGGAGGTTGTATGTCTGTTATGTCCTCTACGATTACTTGATGTGGGTTTGGGACAGAAATATTAGCTGGTTCTATTATGACAACCTTGCCTTTAATCTTATTAGGTTGTTTGTTGTCCTTTGCTTTGGTTGGTTCAAGGACTTCAATGGTTCTTTTTCTCAGCTTATATTGTTTGTGGACCTCGTACACCGCAGAATCATAGCCTTGTTTAAAGTCAAAAGACTCTCCCGTCTTGGTCTGAAATTGTTTTACATCAGGGTAGTCTTGGTATTCTTGAGTGAGAAAGATTTGTTGTTCATTTCTTGAATCTATCAAGTTCATGTGAGTCTCTTCTGCGGGCTCACTGGATGTGGATGCCTCTGCGTAGTTTTCTTGAAAAGGAGGCCTAATATCATGGTCGGGACTAGCCCTTCCAGCACTTGTGGTTTGATTTTTCCTGAAGTTTGGGTTCCTTATGGTGTTGGGCTGCTGTCCTTCCCATGATGATTTCCTTTCAACACTCTCTACTCCGTCTCCTAGCCTATGCATGCCACTGATAATAGCATCTAACTTCTGGTCTAAGGCTGAGGGTTCTTCCTTAAAGGTAGTTCTTCTCTCGGTTCTAACTCTGTTTCTTTTGGCAATTAGGTTCGCCTCCACACTAACAGCAACATTTTGCATTTCTGCAAGGCTTTGAGGGGCTCTTTCCCTTAACCGATAAGCCATTTCAGCATCAAAACCATCAAGGAATTTGTACAAAGCAAGATCAGGTGGAGGTCTTAAGTTCTGTGGTATTGCATTATAGACATTATTGAACCTTGCACAGTAGTCCAAAACAATCTCCTGAGGGCCTCTTTTGATAGTGTCATACTCAGATAGTATATGCAAGGGGTCTTTCTTTTTCTCCCATCTGTTGATAATCGACTGATATAAGGCTTCAAGGTCTGCTATGGAATTGGCTGGGAGTGCTCTAAACCAAGTCCTGACATCATCGGTCAAACTTTGGACAAAAATCTTCATTCTCACACTATCATCATCAATCTCATAACTCTCAAAGTAGTCTTGCATTTTCTTTGTGTGCTGAAGGGATGTGCAGGCACTTATGCCATCAAAATAGGTAATTTTAGTTTGGTAATCCTGAGGCATAGCCCTGGGATTTACAGGCAACTGTAAAGGAGCATATCTATTAGCCATGTTAACCAGGATAAGTGGAACAATAGAGACAAGTGGAACAACCAGAGTAACTGGAATAATCAGAGTAGTAGTGGTGGTATGCATAGTGAACAAAGGTGTGGAAATGGTACTTCATGAAGAAGATGATGAACAAGGGGAAGTAGGGTTTGAACGAAACAGAACTTTAACAGGGGTTGAAAATTCACTAGGCTGAACTACTTCAGGATTAGTATCCGAAAAATCTTCTTGTTGCTCTTGTTTTCTAAGGATCTTAGGATTTATATTGGGGTTTTCAAAAACAGCTGGGGGATTTGGATTTGGATTTGATCTTGTATGACGCAAATGCTTTTTGGGAGCCATCTTCTAACTTGTTTTTTGGAAATTTTTCTAACAATACAGGTTAAACCGAAACTTTCAAAGGTCAGTTTCTTCCTTTTCGGAGCTTCAGACTGGTTTTGTGAGATTTTCTGAGGAGTTCCCCAGTGGAGTCGCCACCCTACTTGAAAAACAAAATCATTTTCAAGTATAAGAATGCTTCCAATGGAGCCATGTGCACATCGAGACGATAGAAAAAATGATGTGGAGGCTTAAAATGCATGCATTGACAGGTATCCAGATTTCAAAGACCAAATGATTTGACTTTCAAGGGATCAAACATAGTTGAGGAAGAGAGTATTGTTGCAACTTAGTGAGCATTTGGAACCATATCTCAATATAGCTCTGATATCCTTGGTACTTTTGCTGATCTGGATCATTCTCCATATCTTCTTCTATCATGACCTTCACATCTTCCTCCTTTTGCTGATTTTTCTCTTCAATAAATGGAGGATTTGATGGTAACCATGAGGGAGCTCTCTCGATCTCTGATTTTGTTGTCTTTTCTTTATCAAGTGCAGCCCATGGTCCTTTGATATCCTCTTTTGAATCTTCTTTTGCTAGATGTGGTCCTTCAATGCTGTCAATATTATCTTTGTTTTGCAATAATCTTCTTGAGCTATGGTGAATATCATTGAGCTCAAGAGGAGTTGTTTGGACATGTTCTGCCTCAGCATTGCAATAAAGTTGCGCTACTCCAATGTGCGAGTTTGGAAATGGTGGTATGGGTAGTTGAGTGGGGATGTATATTTGATATGGATGTGGATGGGGTTGTGGTTGGGCAGGTGGTCTCCCACTATATACTTGCTGAGCCTGCCTGTTATTTGGGTTCAAGTTTGGTTGGGTAGGCATTTGGGGTTGCCTTGGTGGAGCAGGAGGTGATGGGTGCGGTTGAGCAGGTGGTGGAGGAAAAGGAGCAGGAGGATTATTGTACTGCGGCCACCACCCTTGATGAAGTGCATTCCACTGAGGTTGTGGCTGAGCGTAGGGGTGAAATGGATGAGCAGCTGGTTGGGCATAATATGGAGATGTGAAGGACCAAAGAGGAGGTGTGAACCATGAAGGATGAGCAGGGGGACCCCAAGAACGCATGAAAGTGGCTTGATAGGGGTCGTAATAGGTCTGGGATGTCCCTTTCATTCCCTGTTGGTAAGGTATGGGTCCATGTGGCCTCCTTTGGTTCATATAATAGAGTGGTTCAGTGGCTCCTTTAGCCCTCTAATATGCAGCTTTGATTCTGGGTAAGGAAGGGCACTGTTCTGTAGGATGGTCTTTTTCACAGACAAAACACACTTCTATGGAGTGCAATGGACATTCATTCCTAGGATGCTTTCTAGTGCTCCTGGGACAAAATATGGCCAAAGCCCTCTTGGCTTACTCTTGATTCCTTTGGATCCACAAGGTATCCAGTTGCATTGCAAGAAATTGCCTCACCTTGCTCTTGAAATCTTCCATCTGATTTGAAAATTCATTTTTGGATAAGGTACTACTCCCAACATTTTTGTTTGCAGCCATTTTCTCTAGAGGAATGTTTTCATCTTCTTCTCCCCTAGAGGTTCTTCAAATATGTCTTGTTTTCCACCTAGGGGTTCTTCTTAATGAGAGCCATTGAAGAAGAGAGAAGGTTGGCTGTGTGAAGCAGTGGGGGCGTTGTGGAAACATTTTTCTGACTTATCTCTACTCCTACAAGGCATGAAAAGAAATTTTCTTCGTTGATTTTTTTTTTTTTTTTTTTTTTTTTTTTTTTTTTTTTTTTTTTTTTTTTTTTTTTCTGCTTGTAACTGAAAAACTGAAATAGATTGAACTGCAACTAACTAAAATATGTCTTGTTGAAATGAAAATGCGGAATTGAAATGAAAGTAGGAAATGACTAATCTATATTGCTGAAATGAAATTGTAGAAATGAAATGCTACGCTACGCTTGCAAAATGGAAATTGCAGAAATGAAATGCTAATCTACGCTTGCAGAATTGAAACTGTGGAATTGAAATGCTAATCTATGAAAGCAGGAAATATCTAATCTACACTTGCTGAAATTAAATAAAAGCAGGAAATTTCTAATCTACTTTTGCAGAAATGAAATTGCAAAATGGAAATGAAACAACTACTCTACTCTCGCTGAAATAAACTACTTAGCAGAAGGTTGCAGTAGAAAATAGAACAAAACCAACAATCACCAATACTCTGACGCTTCCCTAGCAATGGTGCCAAAAAGATAGTGGGCTCTAGTATTGCACCAATAATACTGCAACTCCTGGGACTCCCTTCTTTACTTTTATCAACTCAATAGTTCTTAACAAACTTGGAAGCGACGGTGCTATATGCACAAGTACTAGCTCTTGCCACGGCTATCATTTGATCAGCTGGCACAAGTCCGCTAGGAGCTTAAGCCAAATTATATGAGATTTTAGAAGAAGATTTTAACTGTGATGGATGAAAGCTAACTCAAAAGAGGCTAGTCTACTTGCAGAAAGAAGCTGAAAACTGAAAGGAAATGCAAACCCTAGCAAACCATAGTTTTACTAACTAACCTTACTTGGTGCAAGAAAAAGGATGAAAGCTATAGAAATGGATGCCATTGACTCTTGGTAAGGTAAAGTGCATGTTTCTAAGCTACTTCTGCAGTAAAATCTAAAAAGGAACATATTTTTGTATTTTTGAGTAATCTTTTAGAATTATTATGCATGTGCTTTAACTATTTTTTATTGTGCAGAGGTTGATTGATGAAAGGAAATGGTAAGGGCACTTGTAGGAGGTTGGGAAGGTGAGAAGAGGGCCTAAGGGGTCTGTAGCACCCTTCCAAAGAGTTTCACAGTGACTGGATCTCGAAAAACTGCTTTTGTGAGCTTCTACAGGAAGTCTGCAGGGGTTCTACAAGATGTTTTGTAGCTTCTACAGGGAGTTCTACAAGATGTTTTGAAAGAGGATTTTGGAGGGTTGATGGAGGAAAAATGGTGGGAAAGTGGAAATGGAGGTGGATAAGGATGTTAAGGGGTCTAGGACCTAGTGAATGAGGCTAAGGAGCGATTAAGGTGATTGGATTTGTTCGAGGATGGAGGGAGCAATGATGCACAAGAATGTAGAAATTGGGGAAAAGTGGGAAAATGTGGCAAATGAAGGGAAAGAATCTGAGTTAGGGGATGGGGCAGGTTGTATTGATGGAGGAAGGGTAGGCAGGGAGGTATCATAGGTGTTTTTCACGTTATTTTCCAAAACTGATCAAATGAAGACTAGGAAAACCAAAGATCTAGCTATTTGGACCTAATTTGACCTAAATACCAGAAATCATGATGCACAGAAGTTTATTGGTAAAAAATCATGTAAAACAACCATGAAAACTAAGCAAGTATAGATCTAAATATGCAAGCACAACTAGTATCAACTTTTCCAACTAAAAAATCTAACACGAGCAATTGCATTGAAAGGCAAAATAGTGTTTTTGTGGCAGCAAGTATGCCTTGGTCTCAGCTCATGGTCCCAAGGAGGGAGAGGTGGGATCAAGGGTTGCTTGATGGCGCTTTTTGAAGATCTTTTCTATTGCCAACCTATTAAATTGACCTAAAACATGAAAATCTATTTCAATCATCAAAAACAACCTAAGTAACAAAGCAAGATCTTAATCTAGATAACATAAATTATTCTATGAATGTAGCAAAGGCACATGAAAGTGCACAAAGGAGGTACTAGCACTTGGGTTGGGCCTAACCCCAAGAGATATAGCCTCCTAAGGAAGATCAAAGCTGGTACAAAGCTGGATTCATCTTTATTGATAAAAAAATAATAGTTACATCCCAAAAACTCTAACAAGAAAAAGCTCGAAAATGTGCTGATACAGAGTTGCACTAAAGTGCTAACCTACTGATTAAAATTTAACTATAATATAAATCAAATTTGACTAAAAACTAACTAACTCAAATGAGGCCCTAATCCTTCTTATTTATACAAATTGAGGACCCCAACAACCCTCCTAAACTTTAGGGACTCGGCTGCCAAAACTTGTAGTTAACAGCAGTCCTACTTGACTTGCTTGGCTACCCCTTGTGCTCTGAGTTTTTGATGGAGAATTCTAGGTAAGGACTCATAAATGAAGGGGACACCTTCGTACAAATCCTCTCCCTTGTTCTTCCACGAATTTGGCTGCCAAGTGCTCATTAAACCTTTGATTTTGTCTCAAAATTGACCAAAAAAACTGCATAAAGCACACATTAAACTTGTTGGCATAATGACTAACCCAATTCATTCTATTAGCATAAATATAATAAAAAACATGCAATAAACTAATGAGAATGGTGGATTAAGTTGAATTAGGAGGCTGGATGAGCCCGTATAATTACTCATTTCTGGGGCTCTTCAGTAATCACAGTTGATGGTTGTTAAGACTCATAATGCATTACACATCATGTTCTATGGGCTTATTAGAATTTTAAATAGTCTCATTGTTGCATGAAGATGGTGCTTGCTAGATCGATACTAGACTACTGCTAGTTCTATGGTATTTATGCTAAATCCATGTGTATGAGTTTAGGGTATCATTATCTCTATTTCATATATTATGACGATGTATGTGTATGACCGCCTGTTTTCAACTGATATCCCCTTGACTCCATGCTAAGCCCTTCTCCCCTTTTGGTCATGGCATGCTTTGGGTGAGATTGCTTGCCTTTTGGGGTGTGGTGAAAATGCAAGTGTTGTCCTCAACTATAGTGGACCATTATTGGCCTTCTGTTCCTAAACCCAGGGTCTTTTCCCTGATGACTCTTTCTAGCCAACACTGCCATCCATGGAGATGAACGACTGCTTGATGCATAGTACCAAACTTGGAGTATAATTCTCACATAACTATGTCCAAGGACAATACTTCATCTAGTATTGACTTCTTTAGTTCAGCGCGGGCAAACATTGTCACCAAATTTCCTCCCCGCTTGGCCACCTATAGTACCTTTTCCATTGACTCATTCTCAGCTATGAGAAAATGAACATTTGAGCTAGTGGCTTTGGCATACACTTTAGTTGCATCGCCAAAGTAGTTGGATGCTTGTGTACATCAGTCACCATCACTTGCTCTTCAAATTTTGCAGGGGATGTTTGGTCCTCCAGAGTCGGTACTCTTTGGGACTGCACAACTCTGTGATGAGATTCATCAAAGGATATGTTGTGCATCTCTACTTCCATCTAACCACCAAGGATCTCCATGCCCCTTGTTCATTTGGGACTTACTCATCATCAAGATGCAATGAAGTAGGTGAGTTGACCCCTTTATAATGAGGCATGAGGTCGGTATTATGTTCCAACTCCTGTTGTTCCATGTATGCATCCAACTATTCAAGCGCCTGTTCTATCTCATGAGCAAAGTCTTGCCCCTACGATGGTTCACTCTATTTTCCTGATGCCAACTACTTCTATGGGCACTACTTCTTCTGTTTACACGTGATGTGCACCCTGCTGAATCTGCTATTGCTGCGCATCCTTCTCCTATTGGTACAACTCTTGTTCTTTCCAGAGTTTCTCCCTCAGCTTATGCAACTCCTTTTCTGCTTCTTCCATTCTATTCTTATCCTTCTGCCTTCACACAATTCACTTGTTACATTATCGCCTCTTCGTTTGAATAGCCATAGTTTCCTATTCTACAAGTGGATCTGATCGAAACTTGCAGCTTTGCTCCTCCTCCATCCAATTGACAATATTCCTCTTCCATCTGTCACACACAGGTATGCTTGGCTCTGCTACGTCTACTGAAACTGCTACTACTACAACTATTGGTGCTCTTCGTGACACTGATTCATGCTGCATTGCTAACAACTCTACAATGAAGCCAACCTATTCATTGGATTTGAAGGAATTATAGAACTATCTCCATGAGTCCTCCTTGGCCCAATGACATGCCCCATGGATCCAGTTGAACTGAACTCTCACACAATGATCCTTCACAATGCAATGTGGGTCATATGGGTTGAAGCTTGAGAGGTCGAAAGGATACTTCCTCATCTGTTATGCTTCGACATCCACTTTCTTGATACTTCAGATCTCATATAACCCAATACATAATGAAAGAGTGGGCCAAGATGCCTTCTTATTCTGCTGCAGTTTAGCTTTCAATCCTACTAAGATGTGGTACACTACTTCCTGCATGACAAGCACATCCAACGTGAACTTTGGCAGAACATGTAGAGACTCCTCAGCACTGAACACTTAGATGAACGTGCTGGATGGTGAGGCATACCAATCTACAATGCATAACATTGCCTTCATCACTTCATCTAACATGTAGGGTGGATCCTGTTTGAATATTAACCCATACACTAGGGTGACAAAATGGTCAGACAACCATATGATCACTCCTTTGAAGCTGCATTTGCACAACAACTTGAAATACGTGTTCACAATAGTCTCTGCTGGTGACCATGCCCACTCCAACCTCGGGAACTCATTTTAGACATAGATTGCATCTAGAATGTAAGCAAACATATAGATCTCTACATGCATATGCTCAGGTGATTTTCGAGCCTTCATGACTTGTTCCTTTAGCTAGTGAGCCAATATCCCTGACCAGTTGCATGGTATTCCTTCTCTAGCTAGTTGGTCCAATGTGATCACCCAACTCGGAGGAAAGGTTTTAGTGCTTTCTTGGCCACTCAGTCAACATGCGACTATGACCAAGTATTGGTATGCTTTCCTCAATATCTTTGTCTTGTAGATTTGGTTGGGTGTCATCCTAAAGCGAGCTGACTCCTTTACCCAATCCTTCAGAACATCTCTACAGTGAGCTTTGCTATTGGGCAAGTAGAATGGAGGGTTCATGATAGTCATGGACTCGAACATCTGATATATCTCATCATAATCTTGTGCCTAGAAGGTTGCAAGCTTTGCCCCACTGACATTGCTCAAGGTCATCATCTCGGGGTCAGTGTGAGAGACGATCCAGTGAATCATGTCCGCACATGGGAACGAGGGGTATCTACATGCAATGCGATACAAACTCAAACTTATGAATGTTTACATACACTTGATGGTATTCAAGGTCTTCCTAAAAAGTTCCTATGAATGATTCATTAACCTCTTGCCACTTCAGTTTGATGTCCTCGTCTAGATACAAATTCATATCTTTGTAGATGGGTAGACTAAAGGACACTTGATCAGCTATTGTTCCAGCTGCAATACCATCAGTGGCCTAGTATCCTATTCTCTTGGAATTCATCGAGACATATGAACACCTGAAAGATCTTGAAACAAGCAACATGCATGGCAAGAAATATGTCAGTGAAAACAAAGCAAATCTGAGGAAGGACATAGAACATACCTAGGGAACTGAGGAGAAAGATTACACAAATTTTACTGGTATGTTGAGTGACTAGCTACCAGAACTATGCAAAAGGCATTTTGGGTTATCTGGGAGGCAAAAATGGTTGTTATATCTGTGAAATGTGAAATCTAGTCAAGTAACTGGCTATTGGGATTGTGCAATGCATAATTCTAGTTCGGAAGGACTATTGGCCCAACAATAGATTTGCTCAATTTCTTGCGCCAAGCAGCCACTTTCATCCAGAAATGCATAAAATTGTCCTGGGGACTAGTGCTGGTCAAGAATGCACAAATCTAAAGAGGAAGGTGAGCCTTCCTTCCCCAGATTGTGCAATGCAACCTTGGTGAAGGTAGAGCTTGGGCCAAGGTTGGCCCGATTCGCCAACGAGAAACTGAAAGCAAGTAAGATAATGAAATGCATGGTGACACTAAGTGATAATAGAAGTTATTAACAATGCATGCAAAACATGAATGAAATATCCAGTAAAGAGATCAACATGCATGTGGGTGAGGCAGTTTGTCGGTTGGGCGAACATCTGTGCAAAATAGTTTCATGCATGTGATAGCAGTGAGATAACGATGAAAATTGAAACAGAGCTAGGAAAATACAGTATATATGTAAATTATAATATAGGCATTCAAATAAATCAATAAAACACCACTCATGCAAGTGAATACACAAAAAGTGACATAACTACTAAAAAAGACAAGTTGAGGCCACTTACCCATGAATAGCTGAGCTGGATGTGTCAAAGAGTCTTGAATGTGCATTGGGATGTCAGAGCTCCAAGATCAATGTGAATGAATGAGCTTTGATGCATTGAATAAATAATTTTTCTCTCATGATGCCACAAATGTAGGAAAAAGCGACACTTGGAGGGAAACTTCTAAAACAACTTTGCATGTAACCCCCCGCTGCTAAAAGTAGCTTCCAGAAACATGGGATGTCTTTTGCATGTTGTCTCTTGCTATTCTAGGAATATTAAGTCATGCATACATGCAAGTCAAGTTTCATCGGTCTTGGGTGGAACTGGTTAACCAGCTTGTTCATGCATGCAACTGCTCAACTGCTTGGGAAAAATGTGCATTCCTAGCTGGGAGCTGGGCTGATTTCCTAAGAGGTTTGTGCAATTTCTAGCTAGAGCAGCTGACAATTGCCCAGAATTGCGCAAATCTTGGGCTAAATAGTCCACTATTGGGAAACTTTACGCAAATACTATTGGGAGGGTTGGCTGGAAGGATTGTGCATTCTTGGAGCCCAACCGGCTATTAGAGAAGATTGTGCAATTTCTAGAGGGAAGGCTAGTTTCCCTTCAAAAATGCACAATTTTCAAGGGGAATTTTCTCAGCCTGTAGTTCGACCACATTTGGGTAAGCATCCTATGAGGGGAATGGATCAACTATGATTGACATGCTGCCTTTGTGCTAGGAAAGCACATGAAGCTTGAGTACTTGACGAAGCAAGATAAAGTGTTGTGAAAGGTTGGTAGGGAGGCTCCAAAACAAGCTAAGGCAATATTTTGGAGGGTGGTTATAGTTGCTACAATACTTGGCGACACACTGGCAGAACTCCATCTCTCTGAATGGACCTTGCTCGTGAAAAGCAAGTCTAACACCTTCGGAAGTATTGTTCATCTCTCAACTCATCTTGGCTTCACACTAGCTTGATTGTAAGATGTAGCATCTACCAGAATCTTGGTCAATTGACACACATTCCAAGCCAAGACAACAAATTTGTTTCGATTGGGGTTGAGGGTTATATAAGTGCATAAGCAGTATAGTCGTCAAAGTCTTAGTTTCATCTTTGGTGTTGCTCCACTACTAGCAGGCCTGGACAGTACCCTGATGGATTTACTTGCATCACCTCCCTGCGCAGCAATCATCTCTCCTCTTTTGCCTTATTTTTTTTTTTTTCATTTTGAATTATATGACCTTTTATTTTTTCATTTTCATTTTCACTGTGCACAACGCTTATTCATTTCAGAGGCGGAAGAGGGATCCCGACTTATTGAGAGCATAAGAGGTTGTTCTAGTAGAGAAGTAGTTTATTATGTTTCTAACATGCCTGTTAAGGTTTTTCCCCTCACCTTATACTACTTGATTGATCTAACAAGGGTTAACCCAAAAAAAATTTGACTAGAGAAGGTGACACTAGTTAGCGTGCAAGCATTGTGTCTTTAGCAAGGTTCACTTCGAATAGTACGTATTTTGCTTCGATGTATCATGGACTAAAAGTAACAAGTTCTTCATAGAGAGGAAAGATTACAGATAAGCAAGTAGTAATAGCTATACAAGCCCTCTTGTACTTTACCCAACTTGTTTCAAGAGCCATACATGGTTTCATGCAAAACTATCCTACAAACAAAACAAGAAAACTGAAAAACATCAAAGTAAAGAAAAAGCAAAAGAAAAAGTGAAAGAAAATAATGTAAGAAAGAAAGAAAGCAAAAAAATCAAGAAAACGAAGCATATAAGAAAACAAGCATGCAAGCAACAATTGAAAGCAAGCACTACTCCTACTCCTACAATAACAGTGCATGGGCCTAATCACGTGAAGTGATATTTCCAATGCAGCCATCAATGCATTGGTAGATCCATGTTGGTGAAGGCTTGGTCCACAAGTAACCCAATGGTGTGAAACAACAAGAAAGAAAGATATAACAATGAATACAACCACACTTCATGTTTCAACGTTCCCACGTGACATAAGTGAGTGCAAGTGCATGACGGATAGTCCGTGGACTTCTCATGGTGTTGTGTGACACTACGTGCAACTTTGAAGCAAAAGCACACTCTTGACTATGACATGCAAGCAAATGAAAGAAACAAATATAACTTGCATCGAGAATGAGTGCTTGCAATGTAAGACTCCTCCAATGCTTGAGCAATGGGTTCATGTAGTTCGAGTGGACAAAGTGTGATCTGTGTGTGAGATGGATCTTCAATGCATATAGATGAGTAATGAGGAGCCTTAGGTGATTGAAAAGTTTCATGATCGAAAGTGAGACTAACCCCAAGAGAGCAAAGACCTGACATAACCATAAGCTTGGGATGAAGTGCCTCGACAGTCTTCGGTGTCTCAACTTCATCATCAGGTAGATCATCATAAACCGATGGCTTTGAAAGATCAACTGCAATAGATTCATGATCATGATAAAAAATGGAAGCAAATGGATCATGACCACCATGATCAGAAAAATCAATGAATTCTTCGACATCCTCATGATCAGATGAATCAAACAAAGGGGTATATGAAAAGCGAACAAACTCATCCTTTGTGTTTCAAGAAAAGACAGATGAAGGATCAAGTGGATTTTTAATGAGTAACTTATCGTCTCTGTTATTGAATGATGGACTAACATCCAGTATGTCCTACAAGTGATCAACAATGGGTGCATCTGTGGATGAAGACACACATGCAGAATCATGGATGGTAGGTTCACCAAAGAGGTTAGGAAAGAAATGAGGGGGCTTGGATGGAAGGCAATCATCCTTCACCGAGTGTTGATGTCCAAGCTCCCACTCATACTCTTCATGAATAACATTGCATGTTGGTTTTGCAACACCAACTCCATCAGTGGGTTGTTCCTTGTTCATAATAGGTGAAGAGTCTGGAATGGATGAACACAAGACAACATCATCTAGAGGAACACCCGAGTGCAAGGACGTAGGTCAAAGAAAATAATTCATATGAGAACTTGAAGGACTCACAACCAAATCTGCATGGAAATTGAGTGGAGTGATGTTGGGAGAGTGTGAAGGATGAACATGTGTGTGAGCATGATCCTCAACATCACTGGGCAGTGACGGAGCTATTGAATGAGAGGGAGGTGGATAGTTAGTTGAGGCAATGCTCGCTCCCACATGAGATTGTGTGGTTCCATCAATGAAGAATGTTGCGTGAGGCTTGATCTCAAGATTCCTCTTGGGATGGATAGATTTCTTAAGGAAATACCTGAACCAGTCCCAAAGATAAACAAATTTCATCTGGCTCCTTGGAGCTTGAAACTACAAGTCATGGAAGCGTTGCCAAAAATCAATAACGAATTCATGCGGAGCCCTTTGTTGTTGTAACAGTTTCTAATCAAGATGGTCTGGATCAAAATGATAGAACACATCTTCAATAAGATCGCAGAAATGCTCAAATGAGTACACAGTGTCAGCTGGTAGGCTAAGAACCCAACAAAATGGAGATTCACAAAGTGTGTATGAAAGCAACAAACTAGCATGTTCCTTAGAAAACTCATCTTCCTCATGAATCATGGAAAGAAAGTTATGTAAGTGCTCAGGCCAGGACACTTCCCCTTCACCATCATACGTATGAGTGGACAAGAGATTGAAAAGCTTCCCTGAGATGGAGACATCTTCATGATTCGTAAAACACCTTGGCAGAATCAAAGTGCAAGACTCTATGAAAGATATGCAAGGTTCAAAATTGGATGAGAGGGCATTGCTTGTCATCAAGCCCTCCTTCTAGCACCAGAAATGTTGATAGTGTTGGACCCAACAACATGTCAAGGGGATCTCCCCAGTAAGAAGTCCCAATTAGACCTCAGACCATTTGGTGTAGGACTCCCAGAAGTGGGTTGTAAGGTAATGCCTTGAACATGATGTTGCATAGAGGCAAGTAAGATAATTCTATCAGTAGAAAGGGTGTGACTAATGCAGTGAGTCTAGGAAGGTGTGTGAGAGGTTCTGACGCTTTGAAGGGAGAAGAAGGTGAAGGTGAGTTATAGGTTGAAAGGGATCTATCCCAACTCAGCTAGGAACACACAACACAAAAGGAAAAGCACAACTTTCAATGGAGTAGTCCACTCAGATGTGACAATCACATCATACAAGGTAAGGTAACAGGTACAACACTCACAGATCAGTCCAAGATGAGTGCGATGATTGTTATAGAAAGGTTCAAGTGAAAGGTATGTCTGACGTCTGACAGATCAGTCAACATGGATGGTGACAACATTAACAACATATGCAACACATTAACAACAAGATTCATATAATTGCATACAAATCAGTTCATACACAAGTATGTAAGTTAAACAACATATATCATTAAGGAAACTGGAACAGTCCAACTACAAAAAAAAATATGTATGAAAATGTGCTGGCTCTTATTATATAAAGAAATGTAAGTCACAATCATACAATACACCATGTAAACCTGCTAGCCCCAATAGTGGAACATTATAGCCACATCCGTCTGCTCCTCCAAAGAGATGTACTAGCTCCATGTAGTGGAGAAGCCAAGGCATGTTACAATATTATCGAGGCCTTGTTCAAGATAGTCTTTGTAGAAGCTTGGCTGATCAAAAGCCTATACAATGAGTTATGAGGGACTATTTATAGCAAAGGGTGGGGTGACCATTGACATTCCCTTTTGTGACCATTCAAATACCCTCATGACTCTTCACCTACTCTATGACTGTTACGTCCACTCTTGACATTGGACTTACACTTGACATGACTCAACATTACACTACACATGTACCCTTGTGAACAATGGCTTGGACAAGCCAAACTAGACATCATTCGGACTTAAACAACCATAGAAGTCCAACTGCTCAACATCCTCATGCTTATCAGTAATGATATATTGATGCCAAGATTGGTAGTCCTTGATAGTGTCCATGTGTTCTACTCTGACATCTGTATGCAACCTGAACCTTGCCTCCATAGCATCTGGGTACACTGCTCAGTCTCCTCTATCCAACTCATTTGTGAGCATGTGCATCATTGCCTTCAATGTGGCCAGACCAACAACGTACTTGCGCATGATGTCTACACTGATAGGTAAGTCTAGGCTAGTGGCAGTGTGCATCAACTCATCGAAGTACGAGTCAAGCTCCTATCGGACCTACTTCTTTGTCTTCACCAGGGTGAGAGTCCCAAGTGATGGGGTCGCATGAGTGTGCACTATAACATCCATGCTTTTGAATACTCATGCATGGGAAGCCTATATGCTAGTGATGAGTTGTAGTAGGTCCTTATAGTTCTAGATATGACTCTGTATACGTGCTTGCAGCTCAACTGCATTGGCCTTCATCATGTTTGGCAAGTGAAGTAGGGCTCACTTGTACTTCATCCTCTATGCTTGCATGTTATCAACAAAAACATATATTTTCTTGAAGATGCATTCTCTTCTTGTACATCGTTGCTACCATCCATGGAGATGAACGACTACTTGATGCATGGTACCAAACTTGGAGTACAATTCTCACACAATTGTGTCCAAGGACAATACTTCATCTAGTATTGCCTTCTTCAGTTCAGCTCAGGTATACATTGTCACCAAGTCTCCTACCTGCTTGGCTGCATATAGTTCCTTCACCATTCACTCATTCTTATCTATGATAAAATAAACACTTGAGCTAGTGGCTTCAGAATACACTCTAGTTTCATAGGCCAAAGTAGCGGGATGCTTGTGCACATCAGTCACGATCACTTGCTCTTCAAATTGCGTAGGGGATGTTTGGTCCTTTGGAGTCAGTACTATCTAGGACTTGTTGTGTTGTTCAACAACCTCCCCATTTGTTAACATAATAGCTAATATTCTGTTAATAAATGGGGACCCTTAATAATTCCTTCCAAAAATTTAATTTAACATTTAGACATTTTTCTTGTTATTTTTTTGGAATAAAGCAAGATATCAAGATGAAACCCTTTGAAAAGCTAGAAGATTCTTGCCTTTTCGCATATCACATGATCGAGCATGTAAAAAGCCTTGTTAACGACCAAAACTTGTGAAAAAGCAATCAAAAGGGATTACCACACTTAACCTTGAGACTATTATACTTTTCATTTTGAACTAAGTCCTAAAAACGTTTCTTATTAAAGTAAGGCCTGCATCGCATATTGCTACTTGCAAAGAAAGAACCTTCACAAAGTATCTTTAACCATGTGAAATGTGATATTGCGATGACGTGTTCACCCTTATTACATCTCATTGGAAACCCTTATGAAAGATCCAAAAACTTATCAACCTTACGATATTGCGAAATGTGATGGGACCATGGACCTAATTGCTAATTATGTTATAAAAACACTCAAGTCTGTTGTGCGAAGAAGAAAGGCTTTGCAAAGAAAACCCTATCAAATAAACTATGCTTTGAAAAATAATAACGAACACTCTGCATATCGCATTTCGCAGAAATCAAAGGAATGGGAAAGAAAGCGCACACATGAAATGTGATAATGCAGTCTACGATATTGCATCACAAATCGCAAAATCGACATTTTTTGGAGATAAAAAGCTCGCCACCCTAATAAGTTTCTTTCCCAACTTACGATGCAAAATATTAATGAGCAATAAAGCTATGGACAAGAAACCATTAGTGGGCATTTAGTACGGGTTAATGCCATTTACGTTTGAAAAGTTGTTTAATGTGATACAATGTATTCTCACTTGCATTTAATAAAAACTCCTTTCTTGTCACCTTTTCAAAATCATCTATATCATTCATTCTTATGTTCATTTTCATTTGTGTCTTTTCGATAGATTTTTCTTCGCTCCATTTTCAGGAACAATCCACAATAAGAGTTTTTGGGAGCAATAGAAAAGAGGGGAAAGGCACCCACATCTAAAAAATCTGGAAATGACACCTCTGTTCCTTGACACTACATGAAGTAAAGGTAGAGGAACCTCAACATGGGAGGCCATGTATGATTTATTAGAAGAAACTGCAGAGGAACCTCAACATGGGAGGCTATGTATGATTTATTAGAAGAAGAGAAACCAAGACCTATAGTAACAAGGCCACAACTGATGGTCATATTTCCTTCGATGCCTCCTTCGAAACAACATGCTCATTTCTACACCGCATAGCCATGAGGCCAAAGATAATTCCATATACAGATATGGTTAAGTGGATAATCGATCAGGTGGATGACTCCAACAAAAAATTCAAGAATAGCAGGTAGGAGGTTATGGGATCCTTTTCACCAGACAATCTACGACTTATATACAACCTACTAGAGCCACAAAATATTTACAATAAATAGTTCCTCAAGAAATTTGCTAAGGAGAATGAAGACCCAATAGATGTCACATGAACCTAGACTAAAAGAAAAGGCAATATCAAAAAGGATAAGGCGGGTATGTATTCTACAACATCTGTCTCTCCCCCTCATAGTTTAGCAGCAACCATGCTATGTAGAATTCTCGGCAAGCTTGATAGTACTAAAGTTTCCCTAGAATGGCTTCCATTAATAGATGTAGTCGTAAATGCAACAATAATGAATTGGGCCCAAATTTTGTCTGATAATTTGGTGAAAGGCATAATGGAGTATAGGAGAAAGAGGAGTATCTCTTCTAGGGTTTACCCTCCATTTTCCATGAGTGCCTATATAATGAATGTTATCTGTTTTGGTTCCAAATTTCCTATCATGGGATGGAAGTGGACTATCCAAGACCTGCTTCCTATCCATATATATCATAAGATTATGTGGGAATCTCAGTTTTTTCCCATTTTTACAGAATTTGTCAAGAAGTTATGTTGCCTAATCATAAATAGGTATACAATAGGAATGCCCCTAGATTTTCTAAAGAAGCTGATGTAGATATCCTACTTGTAGCTAGATGGTTTGGGGAGGAAACATTTACATATATCAGAGTAATCGGGATAATTTCTTCACTGCATGTCCTCCCATACTATGTCCCCAATAAGTTAATGGCTAGGGAGATAGCCTACCAAACAACAAAAAAAGGTGGGCTGAGCAAAGGATTGAAGGAATAGAAAAAGGCCATTTGGCCTACATTTCCATTGCAATGTGGTTTGTTTGCACTACATGATTTTGTACATGCATGCAAGGAAGCAGAGATAATCAAATCTTTGAAATTGGCTACATTCCAAGGAAGATAGTATGACCCAAATGGCATTGCCAAAGACTTCACTACTATGGTGAAAGTGAAACCATTCACCCATGACAAATATGCCTTCGATGACCTCTTCCTACAAAAAAAGACATTTTCAAAAGTGACACATATGGCATAACTTATTTTTTCCCCAAATAATCTTGAAGCCTTCCGTGAATATAGGGAAAGGAGATTATTACAGGTCCCATTGGACCTAGTACAGATTAAACCAATAAGGGAGCCAACTCCCAGTGTAAGCTTAGAAGAAATCTCCAAAGAAAATTCCAAAGCGAAGTCGTAGGAAAAGTCTACTCATGAGTCAGAGCACTCACAACTATAGTGTCAAAATGGGGGCGGTAAAAAAAGAGAGTCTGAAAGGGACACAGCCAAAACCACAGAAAGCACATGAACACACGTCGACAGAAATAGGCTGAAATTCCCTCTACTTCCACTCAGTCGGTGAAACCCCCAACTGTTGATTTAGAAAAAGAATGGGAGCATTTTAATAAGAAGCTCCATACAGTAGAACAAACATCTCAGATACAGACTCCACAGCACAAATCAACTCAAGAAATTACGGTGGAGAAAACTATAGGAACTCAAGATGTGGAGCTCATTCCTGCCACCCCCACATCTAAAATTATTTTAAGAAATGATGAAATTACCCCATTAAATGTGTTTTATAGCCCTACCCATAAAGCTATCATCAAAAGGTAGAGTAAGAAAAGAAAGTTAGATGTTGCAGCTATTACCACTCCCAACAACGAACCAATGGAAATTGTCTAGAAAGATTTGCCCATGGACCCATATGAGAACCTTACGAGACTATCACAATTTGCAGGAGCCTGTTAACACCCAGGTTGTCCTCTTTGACTCCCAAGAGGATACGGCCGGGGTAACCACTAACCAAGCTTTGGGCTGCAGCTTCTAGCCCAGCTGCAGTCAGAGAGGGCTCTCTCTATGTGGACTTGGTCACTGCTTGCAGTGAAAGTTTTTGGCTAGTTATGATATCTGTTTTTGTTGTTTAAGTGTTTTTGGTTTTTTAAATGTTTGGTTGGGAGGATGCCTCTGATTTTTCTTTGGAGTATATCAATAGGCAAGACTAATCCATTGGGCAATGGGGTCTAAGAGCATTCTGTTTTGAAATCTTGGTCTCGGTGAGGATGAAAGCTACAAGGCCTGTGTGCATTTCATGAAACAAACTGTAATAGCGATAACTAGGTGGATACAGATAGCAATGAGCAATTAAGAGTTCCTTACTAAGCAGTATATTTGTGAAAAAGGCTTGCTGTTTAAGAGCAACTACTTGAATTCCTAAACAACAATACACAGTGGTGATGTGGTATTTAAAGGTAACATTTAAGAATTACGCTTTAAAACACCTTATCAGAAGAAAACACAGGAGACAGTTCAGATTGAGCTCAAGGTAGTCAAAGACTAAATCCTGATACTATCCTTTCTCTTCACTATCTGGAGCTTAAACACATAGCAAACATGTGATACATATGAAATAACAGAACACAGATGAAACAAAGAGTCACGAGAAAGAAACTTATTTGAATCATGTAATGCAGAGGAATCTTGCTGCTTCGAGCCACACACCACCAAAAGATCAAAAGAGAGCAACCATCTTTCAGAAGTCTCACTGTCTTTGTATTAAAATTGACTGAAGATTACAATATCTGGAAATACAGAGAAGAACAGAGCTTCTTTACATCCGGAGTCCAACCCCTCTCTAAAAATGCGAGGGTCAATATCTAGGGTTTTACATACAAAAATCTCTCAGGAATCGAGTCGTCTGAGAGGGAAAATCTCTTACACTTGTTCAGAGGAAGTAGATGAGAAGTTATTACAAGGGTACATGCTTCTTTAAAGCTATTAACTCCTGACAAGATGACTTGTTGACCTTCGAGCTCTACGGAGCTAACTGCGCAGTTTTTCATAAATAAAGTGCTGAAGTACTCTGTTACTTCTGATTTTCTGTATCTTTCTTGCTCTTGTAACCTGTACCTATTGATGTTGATGCCGAGTACCTGTGCTGTGTTCCTGTGCTGAGTTGGCTCAGCGTCTTCGTGCTTGCTTTAATAGCTTTGGCCACCTGTAGGCGCAATATGGACTAATTGCTGCAGAAAGTTTCTTTTCCCCTAGCCTTGGTTCAAAAGCAGCCTTACCAGGTCATGCCACGTTTCGGGATGGGGAAGCTGGTGCTTCAAAATTGCCCCAATGGTCTCATCGGCCTCTGTGTACTTGTAAAAATCGGGAGGCTTATCAAACAGATGTGCCACC